>BTPG01000008.1:55789911-55882411 GCA_036245525.1 Semisulcospira habei | reverse complement strand
GGGACGGAGTCGGGACGGATGGGGATGGGGATTTGGTGGAGATGGGTTGCGGGTGGGCCAATGCCGGCATATTATGAATCACAGACACGGTTGGAGAAAAAAACGGTTCTCCACTGCGTGTAAATATGTACAGTATTTATTTTTTCTTCTTCTAATTCACTCTCAAGAAACACCGCAGTGACAGAAGAAAATTACTAACTCTGTAAACAGTGGTATAAATGGTGAAACGCATTTCTCTATCCTTGGGTATGGATACTATGGACGCACCGCCACGCGCTTTTTGTGGCACGTGCTTTGACGTCGGCAGTCTGTGTCATTACTATAATCGTATTGTTCCGTGCAACAAGCGGGAAAGTTCTCCCCAGAGTGTCAGTAGTGAGCGAAGCAGCTAGTGGCGCGACTCAGTGAAAAGGGCAAAATGTCAGTACGTACGCACTGTGGCCGGGAAACTGTCAACGGCTTACTTGCTTGTTTAACTAATTCAACTGAATCCGACACACCATAGCAAGACGGCATAGATAGACACAAACCAGATAGGTGAGGCTAGCGCTGGCAGAATTGTACACTGACAAACCAAGGGAAAGATGCAAATGATCGTCTTGTTCTATACCTGCGTATTTCTCTGTGGGCTGGCGATTGGGTTGTCTGCCCAGCGCTGAGTGATTCCCTTTGGTTGGCATAGATAGAGCATGATAGTTCAAGGGTGGTGCCAGAAAAGCTTGGCGCTCATAGAACTATCATGCGCGATCGGCTGTCTCTACCCCCACGCGGGTCTTGCCCTGGGCCACTTGGGTGGGATTAACTACTTTTTAGTTCCCAGGGTCACCCTGGTCAGCCCCACAAGGTTGGTTTTCCCCTCTATTCTGGGGCATGTGTTTCTGTCTACCCTTGGTCCATTCACCTGTATTTTCCTTTTTTAAACTCTCCCTACTGTCTGCGCTGCCTGTAGCTCTTAATATTGGATGTGTGTTGCTAAATGGTCTTATGTTTATTTAGCATATTAGACCGGCTGGCTTTGTGTCTATCTATGCCGTCTTGCTACTTTCAACATTTTGTTTATTTTTTTTTTCACAAGCAGTGCAGGCACGTCCTGATAAAGTCTTGTTGCTGTCGGGACGTTAAGCAATGTACAACCAACCAACCAGCGATCCGTAATGTGTTAAACGGTGGGCAAAATAAGAGTAACGAATTCCATGCCACTCTGACATTCTTGGTTCTACTGAAAATTTCTTTTTCCGGCTTTTACGACGCGGAGTTTAATAGTCCAAGATGACCATAGTCTTTTGGGCTCAGCTGTGTAAGTGAGCTTAGTCCTGCGCCAGCCACTAAGCAAGGTGCTCCGCCTTGCTTAGTTCCTGGTGCAGGACTAAGCTCGCTCATGCAACTGTCCCATACTTGCTTGGCTGGCCGACACAGGTTTCATTCACACCGATTAGTTTGGCATGGTGCCTTCTGCATGAAAATGGCTGTACATGGCTGCTGGTATGTGATTTTGGACTTTACGACCTAGAGCCGTAAGGTCCAAAATCACAGACCAGCACATATGAACGGATGGTCTTCGGTTGTCCTCTGGCTCCCCACTGAAGCGCGCATCTGTCCTCTTGCCAGCCTCACGTTGTCAGTCGAGCACTCACGCATGTGCGTGCGTATGCTCATTAGTCGCACGCGCCACGTGCCCCACTTTTCCTGGTGCAAAGTCTCGTAACGGGAAACTAGCAAAGTGTCACATAAAAAAGTAATTAGTAGCTGTGTTGTTCTGTGATCTTGAATTTTACAGCATATTTCGGTAAGGACCGAAAACACAGACCAGCGCACATTTCGCAGAAGTTGAGCAAAAGTACTGTTATCGTGGTTTGTATTTCAATCGGAGTCTCCCTCCATCAGAAAAACACATGTAAATTGTTCCGACAGAGGTATACATCCTCTAGTCATGAACCCAAGCAGTCCACGGGGGCTTGTTAAGATGTATGCCTCTAGCAAGTGGATGGGGCTCGCAAAGGAAGTGACGCATGCTGCTTGTGTGCTTTGAGAGCACGTCGCACAGCAAAACAATTGTAGGATTAATAGTTTTGAAGGGAGAAAATCGACATTCTTTTGTTTTAAGTAATTCTTAAGTAATTATTCAACGTTTGTGAATTGAAGTAATATATTTTGTCTTGCTTTTTATGGATTCAGAAGTGTGTTTATAAATGAAAAGAGTCAAGGTTTGTTTGTATTCTATGTGAAAACCTATGAAAGTTGAAAAGTCGTATTTGTTGGTTTTAATTAAGTTATTAAGCTTTCAATTAGTCTGATATATATTTTGAAGTCCTTTTCTACCGTACGCCGAGTAAAGTCAGTTGAGCGTTTGAAAAAGTGTCATAAATGTTAAATTGCAGAAAATGAATCCATTGTATCTGCCTCGCCTCAGACAGTAATAAAAAAGAAGCGAATGTCCATGCCAGTCATGCCAGTGACAATGCAACTGAGAGTCATAGACCTCTAGTATGTATAATTTGGCGTCTGTTATTGACATTTAATTTCACTTTCAGCCCTGCTGGTGACCCATACTTTGTCATTCCTCGACACGATGATGACCGCAACGGCAAATTTCAATCAGTCGGTCTTTGTGGTTGAAGTACCACAACACCCAACACTGTACGTGTGCTGGTCTGTGATTTTGGAACCTTACGGTTGTAGCCGTAGGTCCAAAATCACAGACCAGCACATGTACATGTTTTGCGTTTTTGTCGCCACCTCACCTCTACGCTGTAAGGAGTGTAAGGACCACTGATGTCATTCGAAGTATTTCAGACACCACTTTCCTCCCCCTTCCCCATCAGCCATTCGTTGCTGTCTACAAGTAGCTCATATTCTTATGATTTATGACAGCCATATACTTTCGTTTTAAAATAATTCATGTGTTACTGATGCAGGTAGACCTACGTTTGCATCTTTGAGGCTATAACAATGACAATCATCGTTTCATCGTTAGCAGTTTTCATGGTGTTATCTCCAGTTGTTAAACCAGCGATGTCTTGTCATTTCAGTCACCGTCAATACCAAATTCCTGTAACTCGCTTCTCTCTCTCTCTCTCTCTCTCTCTCTCTCTCTCTCTCTCTCTCTCTCTCTCTCTCTCTCTCTCTCTCTCTCTCTCCTCTCTCTCTCTCTTCTCGCCTTTGCGGACCCCCCCCTCCCCCCTTTTTCCTCTCCTTTTTTTCCATTAGCAGTCTCAGAAACTAGCAATCACCACCTTCGCAACGAGAAGCATCAAGTCGCTTGTGACAGGTTGTTCCAAGATCCGCAGTGGCAGCTCTGTGCAACTGGCAACGGCATTTGCCATCTCAGTCACACACTCAACGACTTGAATCTCAAAGAGGCATAGATTCTCATGAGCCCCTGCAGTCGCAGGGGCTCATTAGAATCTATGCCTCATGCTGTTAGGGACGGGCACTATTTATTCTTGCATTTTTCTCTCTCGGAAGGAGGAAGTTGTTGCGTTCATGCGTGTGAATGCCTCATCACTCACACAAAAGACTCATCAGGCGGGTCCAGAACAGAACAAGGTACTGACGTGGCGGTCACTCGAACAAGCCTCTTACATGGATCGTCCCCTTCCTGTCTCTTACATCAACTGGGTAATGGTCTGCGATTTTGGAGCTTGCGGGTGCAGTGCCTAGATCTAAAATCCCAAACCCGAAATCCAAAAATCAGCACACATTTCATGCCGGAGAAATTTATCACGGAACCGCGTGGCCAAGAAGGATCGTAATAGCTGAGCGGCGTCGTGCTGCTGGAAATACTCTGTCGAGGACAAATTGTTGGACTCGCACTGACAGGTCAAAGAGTTATCTGTCTTGATTTGACGGCCACTTGCTCTCCGCGACGAAATGAATCATCAGGGCCAGAATCCAGCAACCCAGATCATCCGAAGCCCTCCAGCCCAGCGTCACCCATCCATCTGCAAGAGGCATAGATCCTCATAAGCGCCCGTGGGCAGCGGGCGCTCAAGAGGATCTGTGCCTCTTGCTGAGCCTCAACTACATCAGGGTTCTGTGGAGGGAGTGGGCAGTGTGTAGTTATTCTGTGATGATGGTAGTCACCCTACATTACCAAGCCACTTTTTCACTCTCAAAATTCACGATGGCGGCCTCTCTGAAAATCGAGAACTAAAGTCCAGTGGCTGTCTCCTAGGTTCTAGAAACACAGATGACAATGCGATGGACCTTGCCAACAAAGAGGAGTAATCATGTGTGCTGGTCTGTGATTTTGGACCTTACGGCCTTAAGGTCCAAAGTCACAGACCAGCTCACATATTATTTCCATGAGCCCAGTTTGCAGCCCAAAGTAAGGGCCGTGAAGTTTGATGGCACTGGCAGATGAAATTGGCTTTAGCGAGTGTATTTGAAGGACCAGGGATACTCAGTGACTGTGATCATGGGCTGGTCTGTGAGTTTAGACCTTACGACTGGGATCCATGGTCCTTCAATGGCGCTGCGGCCTGAAGTCGGAAGGTCCAAAATCACAGATCATCATGCATCTCCTGGCCACCACCATCAATGCGGTGCAGATTTGAGTGATCCATGTCTGCGCCAAACGGCCTTTGTTTCTCATCTGCGATTAAGAGGCATAGATCTTCATAGGAGCTTGCAGTGATCAAAGTCTCTGATGAGGGTGTAAACCTCCTGGCAGCTCATTTACACACGCGTCCCTCGAAGACAGGGAGAACACAGCACGTTTAACCCCTTCAATGCCTTTGGACGCCGATTGTGCTTTTGCAATCACAGTGAATTCAACGCCAAGGCTCCCTTAGGCTGTCAAAAGAACATCGATACAAAGTGGCTTCAGCAAGAAGTATGGATCCTCATGAGCCCCAGCAACTGCGGGGGCTCATGAGGATCTATATCTCTTGCAATTAGAGCGATCTTCAATCTTTCTCGGCAGTGAATGCGGTTAATTCACGGCGGTACCTTGCTTGCTGCTCAGAGTGGAAATGGCATCGTTCTTGACACTGCAGTCGGAGTTTCGGCCCAATTAGCGCTGCCAGGACATCCAAATTGCAGCCCCCGGTCTGTGGGAATGATGGAGTGGGATTGTCGCGAACTTCCACTGCCATGTGTGCTGATCATTCCTGGCCACTTTTTGCTTCGGAAGGAATCGCGGGCTCGTGACTAAGACTTGATGACAGACGTAAAGTCCGAAATCGTAGACCAGCACAACGTTGCTGTGTTCGCTACTGACTATGGCCGAAACATGTACCCGGTATTTTGGATTTCTTACACTTGGTAGGAGGACCTGTAAACTTTCTGAAAAGTTTTTGAAGAAACACGATTGCGATACTCTTTACGTTTGTGATTGCATTTGACATGTGGACCACGATTAACAATGAACAGTAGGCATTACTCTGTCCTCTCAAGCTTGCAGAATTACTCTTGTCTCTAAAAGTGCACAGAAATTACCGACAAGGAAATCGTTAATTAACACTTAAGTGAGGATTACAAAGTAAAGTAGGTAAAAGCACTGTCAGGGGAAAGAATTGTGCTGTATCGACCAATGATCATAGATCAAGTTTGATCGAAGCACAAAAAAAAAAAAAAAAGAAGAAGTAAAGAAGGGCCGGTGCGCTAAGTAAGTGACTGGAAGTAGTGAATATGGAATCCCCCCCCCCCCCCTCCCCAACGGGGGCGGCGTAGCGCATATTCACTAGATTTCCAGCCTCTTGATGCATGGAAATTTAGATCTAGGTCCCCAAAGAGGGGGGGGGGGGGTCCAGATTGTTTCATTTCATTTCTTTTCATACTTAAGAAAGGACGAGAACAAGACAATTTACACATTTTCTTGTTAGAGCCTTTTTTTCAGAGTAGACATATTGACAGAAATGGACTAGAATTAAGCATTTTTCCTTGTATTCTTTGTCTGGTCTTCCGAATGACTCCATGATGTCCATGATATTTCGTTGTACCCCGTCGTCCGCGCAACATTCCACAATACCGCGAGAGGTGTCAGTTCTGTCATGGAGTCCCCCCAATTTTGGAGAACGGGACCAGGCACTTCTGCATGCTTGCAACCCGTCAGGAGCCCGCTGAGTGCGATTTGTCAGTAGAACTCTCATATCTGTCTTCATCATATCTGCAAGAGGCATAGATTCTCATGTGTCCCTGCTTCAGCAGGGGCTCATGAAAATCTATGCCTCTTGCTAATTACTCATTTACCTCTGCACATCTCCGCCACACGTTCACGTGTTGACATGTGTGACTGAATATGACCATCTCATCTGCAAGAGACATAGATTCTCATGAGCCCCTGCTTTGCAGGGTCTCATGAGAATCTGACTCTTGGTGGCATGGGATATGCTCCATTTACAACACTGCCCTTGAGACGTAGGACATTGTTAGGGTTAAGCATGGGGCTGATTAGGACCTTAGAGGTTGTGCAATTAGACGGCCCCAACGCCCATGTTTTAGAGGGGTGTGGTAATAACTCTGATGCCAAACGAGTGGAGAAATTGAACCTTACGGTCAGGCAAGGGAGAGTCGCTGCGATTTTATTTCCTGTGTTTTTCTGTCTATTGACAGGTACATTTTTGCACCTCAGTTTTGAGGCCATGGAACAGAGTGAAAGTTTTCCTGCTGCAGTACTCTGCTGTCTAAAAGGCGTGAATGAAAACAGGTCTCCCTATAACTGATCATTTATCCATGGGCAATTTCGTCGTTCAATTATCTGCCCCCACCCCCCTCGGCGCCCATTCCCACTGAAACAAGCACGTTACCCCTTTGCTACGCGAGTCGGTAATATCTAGCACACATGTATGTAACACCGAGCATCAGTTGACAAAATTCAGCACGTAAGATTTGATTGATTACTTCGGGGTTTGGCGTGTACGGCACCGTAGTGATAACTGACGGCCCTAACGGGTGTTTTATGGGAGACAGGGACAGCATTTCCCTGTGGAGTACGACCTGAACACTGATCAATTTTAGCGCATTGTAACTTTACCACTTTGATTTACCAAGACCTTTCAACTGTTCCGTTGAAAGGTCTTGTTAAATCAAAGTGGTAAATCGAACAAGCCAGTCTTTTGCCTTGGCAGATTTTTATGTGACTTCAGATCAGACTTATCTTGGATAGCGTGCAAATAGCCAGCGACCATCGCTGTAGCGACATAACTCGGCAGGCGGCGGCATTTTATTATTTTCAAATGGCCTGTTCCAGGGCTTTGGGCGTCGTAATGGCCTTTAGCGATTCCACGCCTCGTGACGTTCGCATGTTAAATCGTGCTATTATATATGTGTGCTGGTCTGTGATTTTGGACCTTACGACTAAAAGCCGTAAGGTGCAAAATCACAGATCAGCACACGGATCCGTTGGGTTCAAAAATCGCAGACCACCTTGCATGTCAGTTTTCGCCATTCTGCCGGCATTGCATTCTCACATGATTCAACACTTGCAAGTTATGTGTGACGTGCTGAAGTGCGACTTTGAACATGACGGCCTGAACCAGCCCAGTACGCATTTAACTCATTCTACCCCATCACCGAAATCCCTAAATTTCGCCGTCGTTCTCTGAAGACTGCAGTGCAGTGCAGGACACAGATCGACCATGATAGTTCAAGGGTGAAGCCAGAATAGCTTGGCGCCCATAGGCGCCAAGCTATTCTGGCATGAAGCCAGAATAGCTTGGCGCCCATAGGCGCCAAGCTATTCTGGCATCACCCTTGAACTATCATAGTCGATGCTTATCTTGCTGTGTTGTGTTTGGGGTAGAATGAGTTAATACTATCAGTCGAGACAAAGGCGGGCGACTTTGGCCCAGGCAATGGCTTGCGCGAGTTACCGTTACTGGGAAGCGTACCCCAATTCACAGCACAACATACATATCGCTTTGCCCACGTCAGTACTTTTGTCTCAGTATTAGTTTTTGAAATCATATTTCTCATTTCTGTGTGTGTTGCTTTTGTTTAAAGAAACACTAATACAAGGTCGCTTTGCATCGGCCGCGGCCTGGCTGTCTATCTGTATCGCTAACTAAATCAGTCAAGGCAGCGGATATCACGTCTTGCCTGGGTCACGTGGCTGTGACGTCACGGGTATCACTGCGCGGCGCGGCCTATTTCTCCGATTTCGTCATAAATCGCGACACCCGCCTCTGACTTCCGCTCTACTGTCAGTCCGCTTTTCTTCACTGCGGGTGTTTTTCCTTCAACCGGTTCCTACATCTGCAAGAGACATAGATTCTCATGAGCCCTTGCTTCCGCAGGGGCTCATGAGAATCCATGTCTCTTGCTGGATATGATCAGCCCTATTTGTTGCACTTCTTACTGAAGACCGGCATTGGTTATGTGCGCGCGACTGAGTCTCGGAGAAATGGTCGTCTCACAATTTCAACAGACGATTGACTACACGTCTGAAATAAGGAACACCGATATAATTGAATCAGCCAAAGATAACGCGCCGCACAAGCATCTGTAAGCTTACGATGTGCAGATCTATGTCTTTGCTGTGGGACTGACTTTCCTTTCACAATGCCTTTCACTCAGAAATAGATAAACACCGATACAAATGGGCCAAACTAGAAGCCTGGCTCCTTATGAGCCTCCACAGTTTGCAAAGCTTATTAAACTCTATGCCTTTGCGTGGTAGTCGTTCGTTGTAAGACTGACTTTTTTTTAAAACATGGCTGTTGCCATGCGCCTCTGTCCGCCGAGGCTGAAATTTATGATTTTTCGCTAATCCTCGAATCATGGGGAGGATTGTTGGGATAGCTTGGATGGATGGTTTTAATGCCGCTGGGTGGTGCTGGTGGTGGGGGTGCAGTGGGGGAGGGGCTGGAAGGGAGCATTGTATTTCGTGTCTGTGAGATTTCAGTAGAAAGGTTGATAACGTGGGGCAGAACACAGCCTGAACGAGCAAAGTGTTTTCATGCGGTTAAGATGATTTTATGCGACTTTATGTTTTTTGTTGTTGTCTGTGGGTCTTTTGTTCTGCAGTCTGAGGACCCCCTCTCCCCCCTCCCCCCCTCCCCTCTTCCTCCGTCTGGTTTTGGTTGGGACAGCAAGAGACAATGATGTTCATGAGCCCCCGCTTGTCATGAGAATCTTTGCCTCTTACAGATGTGTTCAGTTTATCAGGCGCTATGCTTTAATTGTAGGTTAATCCCAGAAAGGCTTTGTAAACTTTACGGCCTGATTTATCGCCTTTTACACAACGATTCCATTACCACGCACGGTATCATCAGAACACTGCGAAAGGTGCTTTTAATCCTTGATTCAGGCATCCTACACAGCGGTGTCACTACCACACACAAGTATCAGAGAACTGCTGTGAAAGAGATTTTACTAGACACTGATGTGTAAGAGGCTTCAGTGACTCAGTTAAGGTTCGTGAATATGATAGGACGTGATAATCCCAGGCCGGGCGGCTTTTTCTAGCTGACGTTCCTTTAGCTTGCTTACACGCGCTGACATTTTCTTTTAAAAAAAAAGACAGGTCATTTTAGGTACAGACGAATTAGTTGATCAGTTCAACACCGTGGTGCTAATCTGGGACTTCTGACCTCATGGCTCGGGACCGTGTGGTCCCAAAAATCACAGACCGGCACACATTTTGACAGCATATCAGATGAAAGTGGTGTGTTTCCTACCCGTTATCTTTCGCTGGTCCAAATTGTATGCCGTAGGTTGCTACTGAAGGTACCATTCGGCGGCGGAAAAGACGCGTGTAACTACGCGTCTTTTCCGCGCCGAACGGCGTCGTCAGTGGCAGTCAAAGGGTTAAAACTCCGAACATCTCTCAAACGTGCCGTGTAAGAACCGTAGCTTGTGAGGATTGCCTTAAGCATTATGAACGTACCTCTTGTCTACATTTTGTGTAAGCAGGCTGGTAATATCTCCAAGAGGCATCTATGCCTCTTGGAGATTATAAGACGCCGGGTTTTCAACAGGGATTTTCTGGCACATTAAGGGGGCAAAATGGCTGCCATGACACTAATCGGGGTATCAGTGTGTAACTCCAACAGCGAACACCTACCATCTGCAACGAGCACAGATCTTCACGAGCTCCCGTAGATTGAGTGGGCTCATGAAGATCTATGCCTCTTGCTGACCTCACGTATGTCTGTTTCGACAAAGAAAGAAATGAAATTGTCATTTTGGATAATGTTTTAAGGTGCCGTTGTCAAAATTCATAGGGACACCACACCTCCTCCCGCCTTCCCTTCTTAACTCCATCCCCGCCCCTCCACCTCTGATCGCAGCTAACAAGAAATTGACTTTCGCCTTTATTCATGCATGCAGATCATATACTGACCAGCAAAAAAAAAAAAAAAAAAAAAAAAATCAGACATATTTTGTAATCATCGGAAACACAACTGTTTCCGATGATTCCAAAAATGTTGCATTTCTTTTGCTCTTTAGTACATACTGCTTTCGCCCAGCCCCCCCCCACCCCACCCCCCCAAGCATCCCTCCTTTTTCCGCGTTTCTTTTCTTCCCCCCAGCGTGCTCTTATTCACGATTTAACTCATTCTACCCCAGACACACCAGAGAAAGTTAAGGTTCGACCATGATAGTTCAAGGGTGATGACAGAATAGCTTGGCGCCTATGGGCGCCAAGCTATTCTGGCATCACCCTTGAACTATCATGGTCGATCTGTGTCCTGCACTGCAATGCAGTCTTCAGAGGACAACGGCAAAATTTAAGGATTTCGGTGTTGGGGTAGAATGAGTTAAAAAGAAAACAAAAACCGGCCGGCAATCTCCCCTTGGAAGATAATAAACCTGCAGAGGGCAGTTTAACCCTTTGGCTGTCGGTATCGGTTTTTGTCGCGATGATTCCTGCAGGATGTATGTACTCATAGTATGTCCTGCGCAGTTTTGCTGCTTTATTTGGGTTTTGTAACTTGGTGTGCAGGGTTTTTTATTTTTTTTTATTTTTTATTTTTTATATTTTTTTTTTACGCTATCTGCAACTCTGAAGTGGCATATTTAAATAGCTAGATACCTGGATTAAATTTTTCTGGTTCCCATTTTCCTCTGAGATTTGCCTTTGAAATCCCGTCTTACCTCTGACATGCTGAAGTGGCATATCAGACCTTTAGAAAGCACGAAGTGAGATTACCAGAGACAGGAGGGCCCATCTCTTGTTTGTATGCGTATTTGTTTAGCGGATTGCCAGATCTGACTTTAACTTTTGCTCTCGCGTAGTCCTTAAAAGGAAAAGAAACCACCGAACCGTTCCCAGGAGCTTCATGAGACAGACAGACGTCAGAACTGACCCTTGATAACCTTGTCATCACAGTCCGATGACTTCGTCTCTCTGCAGAAACGGGTCTCAGAGTGAGGTGCCAGGATACTCTGGCACCACCCTTGAGCTTTCTTGATCGACAAATATTTTACAATATCGAGGAATATTTTGAAAAGACTTATATTTTGTTGTAGACCGGTGTGTCAGGGCTAAATTGGTTTAACTTGATGACATCTTCTGCTTGAGGACGTCCCGAAAAGAACAATAGATGCAGTTTTGGCCTCTGAGTAAGGAGCGTAGATCGTCGTGAGGCC
Source organism: Semisulcospira habei (assembly GCA_036245525.1). Taxonomy (NCBI): domain Eukaryota; kingdom Metazoa; phylum Mollusca; class Gastropoda; family Semisulcospiridae; genus Semisulcospira; species Semisulcospira habei. The sequence continues at coordinate 55,870,876 of BTPG01000008.1, read as the reverse complement.
ACCAGCAAGAGGCAAAGATTCTCATGAGCCCCTGCGAATGCAGGGGCTCATGAGAATCTATGCCTCTTGCACATGGACGGCCCTGTCCTCCCAAGGCTGACCCTCGATAACCTCGTCATCAGCGAAGCGGGTGTGGCAGGCCACTGTGTCCATAACGTGGTAAATCAAATATTTTTCTTCCATTCATCGGACAGGCAAGTGAATCATGTGCCTTTATCGTTGGCCACCGTTTCATTACGGGCGTAATTGCCTTGTCGCAATTAGCACTCAACGGGAGTACGGGGAGGGGGGGGGGGGGGGCTATGGGGGCGGTGTGGGCCGGAGGTGGCGGGTTGCGTAAGCGGAGGGGTAAGGGGAGAGAAGTGGGAGGATGCGCCCTCTATGTCTTTAGTTAGTTTATTTGTGAAGTTGAAATGTTTCATACGGATATTATAAGCAGCATTTGACAATTTTGTCCTGATTTGTTATACAGCCATTTTGTCCATTTTAGATTCAAAATGAGTAGGGTTACCGTAGGGTTCCATCGCCATTTTCATGGCTATCAGACCACGTGATCCGCACAACATAACCAATGGTGTGACAATGTACAATGGCTGATGACTAATATCACTCATCACTGTACCGATTCTTGAATTGGAATTTTATTTATTCCCTACTTTTCTTCTCATAAAACCTGAAACTCGACGATAGAATGTTTTAAACCTTGCCTCTTACACAGCGGCGCCGTGTCAGTCTGGAATTGAAAGAGTCATGTTAACCAAGAAAACAAAACAAAACAAAAAAATGTTGTTTTTTTTCTTTCTAAATCCATGTAATTACAATGTTGTTTCCGCGTTAATGGACAAAATTAAGTTGTCCTTTTATCCTCCCCCAAAGCCTTCTTTTTAGGATCGTCGCGAAAAACATCACGTCTTCTGAATGAAACGTCAATCCTGAAGAAAGGCCAACTACAAAGAAGCTGCGTGCTGTTTTAAGTTGGGATCAAAATGTGTATCCTGTGGTCTCCAGCAACGAAATTGCAAGAGGCATAGATCCTCGTGAGACCCCGCAATTGCGGGGGCTCATGAGGATCTATGCCTCTTGCTATCACCGTTTACCTCAAGCACTTCTTCAAGCGCAGAGGGACATTGGAAGTTTAGTTTTCCTTTGTATAATGGCTTTTAACACTTTTAACTTTTTTTTAAAGCGGGCTGGATTTTCTGGCATGATGAGTGAAATCCCTTCTTGTATGCTCCCGCATCAAAGGAGGCTTGGTTACAAATGTGTTGATTTATAGTCTAATGGGAATTGGACAAGTGTTGGTCCCAGACTCTGCAGCTGTCGCCTGTCGCAGGAACGATGTCTCTGTTCAGTAGTTGGAAGGAAGTCTCGACAAGAGCCTCCTCTGTAGGGAGGAATACATTGATCTTCATTGGGCTGATTCTTGTGGCCAAGAGGTATATATGTAAATAGGCATAGAATCTGAAAAAGGCTAATGAAAATCAGTTTCTTGTAGCTAGAACGAGTGTGTTGGTATATAATACAAGGGACTTCATCAGAAAAAAAAAAAAAAACAACAACTGAGCAATGTGTCTGGTTTCAGTGGACCAAACCAGATGCAAAAAGCAGCTGTAGAATAAATTTGAAGATTTACTCCGTCTAGGGAATGTTAATGCATGGGCCTACACCTGATAGCAAGAGACATAGATTCGTTTGAGCTCCTACGGCTGCAGGGGTTCACGAGAATCTATGCCTCTTGCAGTATTACTGAATCACTTATCAGAGGTTACAACTCGAAACGGCAACGCAGCTCTGTCAAAGACCTCCTCCGTCTGAAGACAGATTCGTCTATCTGCCAGCCCACAAGAGGCATAATATATTCTCATGAGCCCCTTCTATAGCAGGGGCGCATGAGACTCTATGCCTCTTGCAGGAGAAGAGCTTGAAACGCGGCAGATCCCCTCCAAACAGGTTCTCAAAAAACAATCCCGCTGAGTCCAAGTCTGATTAGCATTGAAAAGACATTAAACGCCATTACGTGACTGTGGGTTTCGCTGTCCTGCGCACTGATCTAACAGTGATTTTGTTTTCACATCAGCGGTTTTGTAAAAGGATTCCGTGTCTGAGTGCCGGTTTATTAGTAGCACCAACAGCACCACGACGGGGTTCTCAAAAAGCCATCGCGACCAACCAGAGTGTAATTAGTATGCAAAACTCATTAATCGCCAGGGGTGTGCCTGTTTTCTAGCTGCTACCCTCCTCCCCCCTCCTCCCCCTCAGTCCGTCTTCTTGTCGTGATTGTCACTGCCGCAAAACACCTCGGGCATATAGCCGAATCTCTTGACTTGACTGGAGGGTGACGACAAAGATGATTGTTGAGATTTTCTAGTGTTACATTAGAAGACGTGCACAGATGGGCGCACTGTACTTGAACACATTACGGCCTGAGGTCGAATTAGTTCCGAAACTTGCAGCAGTTGCTCTCTGAAGGCTCCACACACAGCAGGTCAGCCTCAGTTTTCCGGGCTGCAGTATATATCGCGGTATTTGATATACAGTATAATGATGCGCACACGGGACACAGACTGGCTCCCACGGGGATGCCCGGTGAGCAGCAAAAGATCCTCGAGCCGACGTCGGCGCGAGGACCTTTTTCTGACCAACTCTATGCATTTTCTTCTCAAGCCTTGCGTAACTTCAGCACTGCAATCTATAAAGCGATCATGATTCATGTTAAGGTCCCTGTTACACCTGAGGTGACGGAAACGTCTTCGCAAATGACGCCTTCTGGCTTTATAATGGCTTCCGGGTTCAGCGATATACTGAGGCTGACCTGTAGTTTGATATTACACTCCAGGAGAACGGTCGAACATGATAAGATCGTTCTAGATTTTGTGCACCATTCTCCAACGTTGATATAGTCGATGGAGAATGGTGCACAAAACGTTCATACAGTCGATACGGATACCTTCTTGTAGTGTGTCAGGCTTAATATATTTGCAGTTGAGGTAGGAGGAACAATGAGGTGGAGGGAAGAAGAGAGCCGAGACGAGGTGTGGGGGTTGGGGGTGGGGGTATGCGGGGTGAGGGTGGGGTGTTAGGGCTATGAGTCTGTCAAGCCCTTCTCCTGTGTGCTCAACTGTGTCTACACCCCTCCGGTGACATGGAACCCCATTAGAGTTCTAATTTCAACTTCCATCGGGCCGGCAAATTTAATTCTGCTCGGAATTCGTTTTTGACGCCCATCGTGCCATCGGACGCGATCGAGAGTCTCTATGGCATCTCTCTCCACCTGCAAGAGGCATAGAATTTCATATGCCCTGCATCCGCAGGGGCACTTGAAAATCTAAGCCTCTTGCCAATCCTTTACTTACATCTATGCTACTCAGACAGGGGAGAGTATGGGGTTTTAGCGAATTGGTGGCCGTGAAAGCTAGGTTACGGCAGTTCAAGCGTTTTGGCGATTACACAACTGTCAATTACCAACTGTCGGCTTAACGCGCGCGCATGTTAATGAAATCACTTTTGTTTGAATACCCATTGTGTGGGATTTTCTTGGGGGCACGAGGCCTTTTGTTGGAGGTGGTGGAGTTGTGTGTGTGTGTGTGTGTGTGGGGGGGGGGCGGGGGGGGGGGGGGGAGTGGCATTGTTAACCTGAACCTGGACCCTGAACGTTGTCAGAAAAAAAGTTGCCAACTAAATTAAGAAAAACTGATAAACCACATAATGGTCAACAGGGGGAAAATGGCAAACGGTTGTCACCAGGCGGGACAGACATTAATGTAATGCACCTGTCAGTTTGACAAACTCTTTTGTTCATCCAAGAGGCATACACCATCATGTGCCCGTGTAGCTGCAGAAACTCGCGTGAGTCTATGCCGATCTGGATGACAGTTCAGGGGACAGATGGACTATGATAGTTCAAAGGTAGTGCCAGAATAACTTGGTGCCTAAAGGCGCCAAGCTATTCTGGCACCACCCTTGAACTATTGTGACAGTCGACAGATCTTGTCCCAGTGTGTCAATGCTGTAGAGGTGCCAAGTTATTCTGGCACCACCCTTGTACTGTCAAGTTCGACCCACATTCAGTTGCAGCGTGTTAGGCTTGACCGGGTTAAGTCTCTGACTGGGAAAGGACAGGTCAACCGACAGCTGAGGTTAGAAAGGTTAAAAGATGGTCTGTAGTGAGGACACGTTTTTAGAGAACAGCAGGAACCAGACTAAACCCCAAAGATCTCCCACGCTTGAAGAACACTGGTGTAGTTAAACCACCAAGAGGCACAAATCCTTATGAGTCCCCGCAGTCTCTGCCTCTTGGAGATGGCTCACGTTTTGTGCAAGATTTGAAGGACAAGGGTTTGAAAACGAAAGCGGGTAAAAAGATTGCAGTCCTCGCATGCAAAGAAAATGACATTAGCAGGAAAAAGAGTGCGAAGAGAGGGGTCCCAGAGTTCATGTTCATGGCGTGTGAATTCAAATCAAGCGTTTTGCCTTGACATATTCCTTGATTAAATAACACAGGACAAATAAATGACAACAAAAGAACATAAAAGGAGAATAAGAAAAAAATCAAAAATAAATCGTCAGAGATAGAAAAAAGAGTATATATTAGTGTCTTAGTCTTTGTCTAAATGTGAGCATCGAGGCTTTGCTGCTGCGGACACAGCTCCGCTGGCCGGGGCATGTCTCCAGGATGGAGGATCATCGCCTACCAAAGATCACCCTGTTCGGCGAGCTTGCTATGACACCGTGACAGAGGGCACCAAAGAAGATACAAAGACTGTCTCAGAATCACTTAGTGCCTGCCAAATCGACCACGCCAGTGGTCTTCGCTTGCTGCGGACCGTGACACCTGGCGCTCCACCATTTACAAGCAGCTGTCTCCTTGAGGACTCTCACAGAGCTAACTTAAGGACAAGCGCTCAGAGAAAAAACAGAGATGCCGCAGTCAGAACCCGGCCATACCTCCCTGCAGCCACTGCGTCGAACCTGCCTGTCTCGATTGGCCTCCGCAGCACGAACAAGCCTGCAGACGTCGTGGAACTCCTATAAAATCTTCGTTCGCGAAGTCAGGCCAAGAAGAAGAGTCTTTGTCTAAATTTCCTAGTACTTTTGTATCTCAGTCGTTGCTCACACATTCTGGGCGTTTTGCGGGTAGTATGTATGCCTCCAGACGGATATTTTCCGGGAACCCGTACATGACGACAAGAAATCAAATATACGCGTAGACAGGAAATGTCTGCCCTGGGAAAAGTGCTATCGCTTTGGCTGTCGGTAGCGGCTTTTGTCGAGTTGATTTCTGTCTGAATCAAAGCGTCAAAAACCGTAAGTCTTGCTGTGGTGTTTCGGGGCTGAATGAGTCAATTTACATCTTGCCTTTGACGTGAATGGTTTTACCAGAATTCACTTACTGTCTTTTACCTCCTTAGGCACATCTGGCACCCTCGAAGACTTTTGATTCTATTATGCAGTTATTTATTTTAAATCTGGGTATGACGGTATGTCTCGGCGAACTGAAGTGTTTCTGTTTCATTCACAGTCGTCCATCTGCAAGAGACCTAAATTCACATGAGTCACAGCAGCTGCAAGGGACTCGTGTGAATTTATGCCACTTGCTGAGCTACATTAAGTCCAGCTGCTCCTCAAGTCGACGGTATCATTGCATACGGCTGTAGAGTTTCAAGCGTTTACTGAGCTCCACCGCGGTCGCCCAGGGACAGTAAATCAAGCGTTTTATTTGCGGCCGACGAGAGAGTGGTTAAAATATGACCGTCTGATATCGAGAGGGGTCAAGTCGGGATAAGGTCTGTGAACCCCATTGTCGCAGTGTCGTAAATCACACACTCAGAGACGGGGACAGTATTGACTTTTTGCCAGCGTGCACAGCCATCGAAGTATAGTAAAACCGAACCATTTCGTGTTCACTGATGTTGCGCATGTTGAGGATGTAAATAGTGTCGGTATATTGCGAGAGCAAGAGGCATAGATTCTCATGAGCCCCTGCAATTGCAGGGGCGCATGAGAATCTATGCCTTTCGCAGAGTTTGTCGAACTTGATAATTCTCGTTTTCTTTGTAAGTTGTAAATATCCAATAAAATAATTCTGTCTTGCGGTGCAATGCATAAAAATCGTAATCGTGCCATCAGTTCCAATAATAGATATTTAATCTGGTCTTTGATTTTGAACCTTATGGTTAGAGGCCGCAAGCTTCTAAATCACACGTTCTACCTGCTAATGTAAATATGCGGATCCCGCCTGCCACTGATTATACTAAAGTTTGTGTTGTTAGGATCCTGTGAAGTTTTATGCTTGGCATTTTCACTGACCGTTAGTTAGTTCACACTCAGACATTGGTCTGAGGATGTCTTACTATGATTAGGGAAGGAAGAGCTGGTTACTTATTTTCTGACACTATAAGACTTCAGCCTTTGTTTAAATATTTGAGAATGAATTTGAACAAGCAACAAAACTGGAAAGACAGAGACTGAAAACTAACTACGTGGCTGACTTTACAATATTTACCTGTCCATAATCATTCCTTCCTCTCATTCTCTGCTGAATGACCACGCTTGATGAGAGTAACGTGTGCTAGTCTGTGATCGTGGACCTTACGGTTTAAGCCGTAAGGTCCATAATCACAGACCAGCACCCAAACGATCTCCTATGAAATTTGCCAGCTCTCACGATTTCACGAGGCCTGGGTAAAATAATGAATCGCCTGTGTATCTGCCCCTCGCATCTGGATAATGTATGTCTTCCTTACCGCACCCCGTCACGGCGCCTTTATCGAGGCGAGGATTCTCGTGAGCACCTGGCGCTGCAAGAGGCATAGATTCTCATGAGCCCCTGCATTCGCAGGGGCTCATGAGAATCTATTCCTCTTGCGGCTGCCGGCAAGTTATCAGCCTCATCTACTCACGTAAACAACACGTGCGGCTGCATGCACTGAAGGGGGTTAAACTCTACGCGCATGTCAGTGCGCACGTGCCGTCACCCCTCGCGCGCTCGTGACTGCGTGACGGGGCCAAAGCGCATGCACAAAGAGTAGAAAACGTCTGCATCTGCTAGTGCATGTCAAGGGGGGGGAAAAAAGAAAAAAAGCGGCCGCCGGCTCAGCGTCTAGGCGCCGTTATTTTCTTGTTGTCCTTGAACGCGAATTACCTTTTGATTCAGTTACGTCGCTTGCGGAAGGGGAGAGCAACAGTGATGCAGAAAAGGGGAGAGAAAACCAGCCTGAAAGGGAGTAAACTGAGAAGCGAGCACTGCGGGACATTACTTGATTGTTGATCACGTAACATTACTTCTTGGGACCTAGCATGTTGTTGAAAACGTCTTATTTATTACAATACAAAATATCAATATTCTAAATTAAATAAACTAATAATAAATAAATTTTGGGGTGAAAGGTTTGCTCGCGAGAATCTGTGCTTTTTGCTAGTATAAATCGGGACTAATTACCTGTTTCTTTTTTCCACTCTTCCCTGCCAACTTAAAGTACATTTTGTTTCTGAAATCTGTGTTCACTGAACGGCGACCAAAACCCACAACTGTCCAAAGAACATGAACACAACGTGGTCTCAGCAAGAGACATAGATCCTCATGGGCTCCCGCAGTCGCGGGGCTCATGAGGATCTATGCCTCTTGCAGTCAGATCGCGTTCACCTTTTCTCGGCAGTGCTGTTAGATATCATCTGCTACTGTGTCGAGGTGTGGAGAAACCTACAGGGGGTGCAAATAACTGACGGACTTTCCTTCTGCCGGCTGGGGAGGGATGCCCGGCAGACCTTCTCTTGTCCATATTTAGAGAGAGAGAGAGAGAGAGAGAGAGAGAGAGAGAGAGAGAGAGAGAGAGAGAGAGACAGAGACAGAGACAGAGATATTTACAAATACAAGTAAACAATTTGAAAATTGTAAGCATACAGAATCAACTGAACATACCCCTGATCAAAAGTCATGAATCAGTTTGCTAGTGAAATAATTTTCTAACTTAAAATCAAAGCATTTTGTAACTTAAAGTCGCGTCAAGTTATGCGGAAATTATTCTCTTATTTGACATTTCATTTTTCAGCTTTTCGATTTTGTTTGCGTTTAGGTTTACAGAAATGTTCCGGTCCAAAAACAAAAAATAAACATCTCAATCATAAATTAAATCAACAAATGACTCACGCTGTAGCTTTTTCATCTGTATCAATGGTGTAGTCTTCCAGACACGGAAAAAGACAATTCCACAATCCATCAGCGTCAGTTGAGTCATCCATACCAAGCCAAACAGGAAAAACAAATAACGGTTTTAATTGCCAAGTGATGCCAATTCAATCAAGCTTCACTGATTCCCCTCACTTGCTCTTTCCTCAGAGAAACGATGACACTCAGTTAGTACAAAATGCATCCAGTCGATCGCTACCAACTAAAAGGCATGGATTCACACGAGCCCCTGCGGATGCAGCGGCTGATGAGAATCTATGCCTTCTGCATATAAGAGGGGGTTGTCTGTAGAACTGTCTGGAACAACCACCTGCGATGGGAGACCGACCGCGCGGACAGGAGATTAAAAGCGACTAAAGTTTCATCATGCCGGAACTCTGTCTTGCCTGGTTCGAAAGTGTGCACTGGGTCTGCAGTTTTGGACTTTGCGGCTTCGAGCCGTTAGGTCCAAAATCACGGACCAACATCGAGGCCGCACAGGCTAAAATCACAGCTCAGCAGAGAAAGGATGATTGCCTGTGTATCGACCGATGTAACAGTGTCCTCTTTCGACGAACGCTGTCAATTTTTTTTTTTTTTTTACTTAACTTAAGTGGCATAGAGTCTCCTTAGTTTCTTTTTTTGCAGGCCGAAGAGATAAGCCTGTTGCACACTGGTTGTCTCCCTCGATTCGCTGCGCTCAGCGCAGCTAATCAAGGGAGACAACCAGTGTGCGTCTGTTGCTGACCTCAGTCAGTCATAATTATGTGTCTGTATTTCTTTTCTTGACGCTCTGAGGCCACGATCATGCGATGTCAGTGTTCGCATTATCTCCGATGAAGCATGGAACGGGTTGGAGATCCTACTCTTTTATTGTGCTGGTCCGTGACGCTGCTCCATACTGCCTGTAACCGTATAGTCCAAAAACACAGACCAGCGCACGTTTGGCTTCATCAGCGTCACTTTTGCACAGTCGTGTCAAAGTGGTTCTTGTGCTTTTCCGGCCAAATAGCACAACACGTCAGCAAGTAAAACTGACCGGGCCACTCAGTGCCGCCAATCGCGATCGTCTACTTGAAATTCTCACGTGACGCCTCGCCCTGTGCCTGATTGGCATGTTTCCGAGGTCACGTTATTATAATTGGACACCGCTGGTGGCTAACCATTAGGTTCACTTTAGGTCTTGATCAGCTGTGTAATTGGGCGAGGTAAGATCACTGTAAATTCACCCTTGATTTTGCCTCACCTGATCTTTTCTCAGGATTATAATTGGGTGCAGGTCTGCAATTTTGGACCTTACGGCCCCTGGGGAACCATAGGGTCCAAATTCACAGATCGGCACATGTACCCCTTTGGCATTGGTTCAAAACCAAATTACTCCGAATCAGCTGCCAAACCGTAGTGTTAGAGATTAGATTCTCTGCAGTCGCCTGACTAATGTATCACCCCTCTTTGGACACAAACTGAATAGCCCCAAGCAACTCTGATTGTTGCGGAGAAGTCTTGCGTCAAAGTCACGAAGAGGCGGTGGTGTTAGCCGTGAAGCTTTCGAAAACTATGGCCGCAAGATCTCAAACGACCCGCGGTTGAAAATGCAGAAGTCAGCCGAACACTTGTTGTACAAGGTTGATTAGGTAGTTTTGAAAAGTTCTGCTGGCCTTTTTAGTTTAAAACTAGACACTCCATTCCACGCAGTCCCCAAAAGACTGCTGCGAAATGACATCTTGACCCAAGAGCAAACTCGAGGCGAGAGTGCTTATCAATACAGCCCCTCTGTTTCCGTGAGACATAGATTCTCATAGGCTGCAGGAGCTCGTGAGAATATATGTCTCTTGTCGTCGAGGTATGGTTTCATTAACTTCTTCAGAGTTTGGTATTCGTCTGTGGTGAACTCTACGGCAGTGCCTATGGAACTTCTGAGACTGAACTTGAGTACCACGTCAACAGTCAAAACCACAATGACCTTAATTTTCATTCTGAGGAATTATCAAGAATCTAGCCAAATCCCCGAGAGGCATATATTCTCATGAGCCCTTGCGACTGCAGGGGCTCATGAGAATCTATGCCTCTTGCAGACGGAAGTGTCTGTCCTAGGTCCTGTCAAACCACCACCTTATGATTCATCTGATCTGTTCAACTGAACGCATTTGTTGAACGCAGCCAGTGTATTCCCCGACCCTTCTATTAGTCAATCCGTTTGGCTGCATTCAGACCGATCTGTCTTTGTCGTGCTCTGAATGAAACCCATCTCTCTTTACACGGTTAGCGTCAGTTACGACCTGACGGGTTCCACAAAACCGGATTAACTTCTCGGGGCAGGAAGCTAGGTCTGTGAATGTGAAGATTTTTTTTTTAATAGTCGGCAGGCTTAGACGGCGATGACTTCCTCGGTCTGCAAAGTGTAGATAGTTAAGTAAATGACGTGGGACGATCCTTACTGAACGGTAAAAAAAAAGAAGAAAAAAGAAGTGTTTTCAGGAAGAGGCATAGATGCGGGGGCTCATGAGGATCTGTGCCTCTTGCAGTTGGGTGATGTTCAGTTTTTCTCACCTGCAAAGGGGTTAAAATGTCATCCTCGCTCGCCAGGCGGAGAGATCTGGGTTAGACTTGGGTGTGATTGAGATTCAGACGCTGTAGCGAGCCAACTCCTTGCCGACTCTCACAGATTGTAAGGAGGCGAGCATTCTTGTCAGAAAGGGACGCTGTGTCCACTCCGCCTCTAAACTCGAGGTCTGCACGTTAACACATTTGAGACGTGCCGCATTCGGATCCGGATGCGGCACGTCTCGAAGGGGTTAACAGTTCAAGAGACTCTTGACGATGGTCTGTAGATTCACAAGGGTGAACAGGGGACGACCCGAAATGGGAAATTCGCGAGATCAACAGTAGACCTTTTGGACGTAACTTTGTTATGGACTAAAGGTCTCTGACAAAGTGATCCAGTTACTGTGCCTCGCCGCAAGACCTGATCCGTCTGAAGAACATAGGCATAAACTGTACCAGCTGAAAAATTCATGATTCCTGTAGTTTGAAGGGGCTTTGGGGGTCGGAAAACTTTGCTGCCAACGTAGACGTGCATTGACAGGGCTGTTTCTTCGCGACCTCTCATATAACGGTTTCTGAGTCAGCTCTGTCCACGTCATCTGTGCAAGAGGCATGAGAATCTATAACTCTTGCAGTGGTCTGTGATAGTCTATGTCGCCCCATTTGCTGGCATCTCTTTTCTCAGACTGACATAGAATGTCTGCGAGTTTTTATTCGGTGACCTACAGTCTGATGCAGTTTAGTTCTTTGTCTCTGGCGAGCGAAAAAGAGGCTCTAGATGTCAACTGGGTTAGGGGAGGTAACTCAGTTAGTGGAGATTTACTAGTCGTGGCCCCGGTAATTGTGGCAAGCAGATGGTTGGAGAGAGAGAGAGAGAGAGAGAGAGAGAGAGAGAGAGAGAGAGAGAGAGAGAGAGAGAGAGAGAGAGAGATTCAATGATCATGATTCAATGAGCTTTAGAGAGAGAGAGAGAGAGAGAGAGAGAGAGGGTGGGGTGGGGGGTGGGGGTGGGAGAAAAATCATAGGCCCTTCACACTTTGTTTATAATAATTTGTTTTCTTACTGATTGATTGGTTGATTGATTGATTGATTTCGCCCTGGGCGTCCAGTTTGTTGACTCATGTTTCCTTAGTGATATTTTGACTTTTTGCTTTCTTGCTTTAATCATTGATTGAATGATTGACTGAAAAGCAGTTGTTCTAAAACATGTTTTCTTTCTGTTTGCAGGTAAGTGTCAACCCAACCTAAGCCTTTATTGTGAGTGACATTCTGAGCAGGTTCAAAGTAGGCAGCTGTGTTATGTGAGTACTACTGGTTTGAATTTGTATTTGTCTTGTGCGTCACTTTCTTTGCCTCTGTCTGTCTGGCTCTCTCTGTCTCTGTCTCTCTGTCTCTTCTCTCTCTCAGTCTCTCTCTCTCTCTCTCTGTGTCTGTTGTGTGTGTGTGTGTGTGTGTGTGTGTGTGTGTGTGTGTGTGTGTGTGTGAGAGAGAGAGAGAGAGAGAGAGAGAGAGAGAGAGAGAGAGAGAGAGAGAGAGAGAGAGAGAGAGAGAGAGAGGCAAGACTCGATCATTTTATTGTTTAGGCCATGGTCTCATCACATGAAAACTCTGGTAAAACGTACAACAACGAGAGAGAGAGAGAGAGAGAGAGAGAGAGAGAGAGAGAGAGAGAGAGAGAGAGAGAGAGAGAGAGAGAGAGAGAGAGAGAGAGAGAGAGAGAGAGAGAGAGAAATCGATGATTTTCTTCTTCCAACGATCGACCATAAAAGTACATAACTCGATCAATATCAGCAGAAGGCATAGCTTCTCACGAGTCTCTGCTTGCAGGGGCTCATGAGAATCTTTGCCTCTTGCAGATGAAAGGGTCAAGCATAGGAACGCAGGTAGACACTTCCGCTCTCCATCCTGTTCATTTTGGTTGGTTGATCTTTCTTTATCCGCGAAAATTCCATGTTTTGGGTCGTCGGGGTTCGCGCCTTACGTTACAGACCTTGTTTCCCTTCACACAGGATGTTGGGGATTTCGGAGTCAAATCCTGGCTTCAGAAGTTTGCTTTTCATTATCATAATCTGTGGCGGAACGTCTGTCGCTCGGGGTCCTAGTAATTGGAACATTCTGCTACGGGCTTAGGTTGTTTTGCAGGCCCTAAGATGTGAGGAATTAACATTTGGTTTGTGAGTTTACACCAGAGTGTATTAGGTGAAGTACAGAAATTCTGACGTCTTGTTTGAAATGCGACGACGAATGCTAGTAATAACTGAAGAACCAACAACATTTAGGCAGAGGCATACATAGGCTTATATGATTGATGACTGGTTTAGGTGTGCAATTTAAAATTGAGTGGAAGCAGTATAATAATTCCGGCATCTCGTTAGAAATGTTAAACGGAATGCTGGGAATATAACTACAACGTTAGGTGGCTTAGAGGGTCCGTATTTAACCCATTCAGCCCTGACGCACTCCAGCAGGACAGCAGGTCGACCATGATAATTCAAGGTCAGTGCCAGATTAGCTTGGCGCCTGTCGCAACAGGTGCATAGTCGTTAGATGACGCCTCCAAACTTTGGGAAATATGGCCGTCGGGTCGAATGAGTTGACCCCGTCCGCCCCTGCCATTGGTCGCACCTGGCATTGTGTGTCCGGAATCTTTGTTTATCAACGCCACAGAGCCCCAGCCGTGCTAGAACAACGGATACAAAGTGGTGTCAGCAACGGGCATAGGTTTTCATGAACTCCCCCTCCCCCCCCCCCCCGCAAATGCGGGGGTTCATGAGGTCCTTATGCCTCTTGCAGTTGGGTGTTGTTGGTCACTGTGCCCTGGCAGTGAAGGGGTTAATACTCTTTACCATCTGAAGTCGGGAATACGCCTACAAACGTGCCAAACTTCAACAAGTTTTTGAAAAAAAAAAAAAAAAAAAAAGGGGGGGAGCGGAACTTCGAAATACTTGCTCACCAGCCTATCACTTTGTGTAGAAGTGTCATTAGCCCCTTTCATTGCTGAGAAACAAGCAAGAGGTATAGATCCTCATGAGCCCCCGCAGTTGCGGGGGCTCATGAGGATCTATGCCTCTTTCTGACACCATTCTGTATCCATTGTTCTCTGGAAGAACAGACCTAGCCCACCCGACCCCCCAGACATCCAGCCGGCAGAGACCGACCTACCCATCAGCTGTGACAGACCCAGCCGGGAAGAGATCAGAAGAGCAGTGGCATTTTTGAAGAACGGCAAAGCAGCAGGTCCAGATGGCATCCCAGCGGAGTCTCTGAAAGCAGACCTAGAGACAACAGTGGAGATGCTGTACCCACTGTTTGGAAAGATCTGGGAAGAGGAGGTGATGCCGGCTGACTGGAAGGAGGGGTACCTAATCAAGCTTCCCAAGAAAGGCGACCTCAGCAAGGGTTCCAACTACAGAGGAATCACCTTGCTGTCAGTACCAGGAAAGGTCTTCAACAGGATCATCCTGGAGAGAATGAAGAGCTCCGTTGACCCCCAGCTGAGAGACCAGCAAGCAGGATTCAGGAAGAACCGATCATGTACAGACCAGATCGCCACTCTCCGCATCATCGTGGAACAGTCTCTGGAGTGGAGCTCCCCGCTGTACGTCAACTTTGTGGATTATGAGAAAGCATTTGACAGTGTGGACCGAGAGACTCTGTGGAAACTCCTACGACACTACGGTGTACCCACAAAGCTCGTCCGCCTGATCAAGAGCAGCTACGATGGCATGACATGTCGCGTGATCCACGAAGGGCAGTTCACCAGGGAGCTCCAGGTCAGAACTGGTGTCAGGCAGGGGTGTCTGCTGTCTCCGTTCCTCTTCCTACTGGCCATAGACTGGGTCATGAAGATGACCACAGAGCACAGACGAAGTGGAATACAGTGGACACTGTGGACACAGCTTGACGACCTCGATTTTGCAGACGACTTGGCATTACTGTCCCACACTCATCAACAAATGCAGGACAAGACCACGAGGCTTGCTGACATGTCGTCCCAAGTGGGTCTCACCATTCACAAACAGAAAACAAAGACAATGAGGCTGAACGCAACCAGGGAAGAACCAGTCTTGCTTGCTGGCACCCCGTTGGAGGAGGTGGAGTCCTTCACCTATCTCGGGAGCATCATAGACAAAAAAGGCGGCATTGATGCAGATGTCAGAGCCGGCACGAATCGGTAAAGCCAGAGCAGCCTTTCTCCAGTTGAAAAAAGTGTGGAGTTCCAGAGAGCTGTCACAACACACGAAAGTCCGGATTTTCAACTCCAATGTAAAAGCAATTCTCCTATATGGAGCAGAGACTTGGAGATTGACAAAAACCACAGTCAACAGAGTACAGACTTTCATGAACAGTTGCCTTAGAAGAATTTTGAAAATCCACTGGCCAGAGAAGATCAGCAACGTCAGACTCTGGGAGAGAACAGAGCAGATAACAGCAGAGAATGGGCGAAGAAGATTGGGATGGATCGGTCACAGTCTGAGAAAGCCAGCTTCCAGTATCACTAGGCAGGCATTGTCATGGAACCCCCAGGGAAAGATGAAAAGAGGTAGGCCGAGAAACTCCTGGCGTCGAGACCTCCAAGCAGACATCAAGAGACTGGGAACCACCTGGAGTAGAATCGAAGGAGAAGCACAGGACAGGAGTTGCTGGAGGTCTCTCGTCGACGGCCTATACCCGGGTAGGGGTGACAGGCGAAAGTAAGTAAGTTCTCTGGAAGGCCTGGGCTTGCACTCTTTGGCGTTGAAATTAAAAAAAAGATTTCAGAAACGCAATATGTGTCCGCGGGCAGCGGAATACACCAGTGTGTGAAATAAGTTTGACTAAAATAGTTCAAGGGTAGTGCCAGAATAGCTTGGCGCCTTTAGGCGGGAAGCTATTCTCAATTTCTGGCACCACCCTTGAACTAAAGTCATTGGTCTTTATCCTTCTCTGTAAGTACTATAATCTAGCTTGCAATGGCAGTTTACACATTTAAAGCTTTTAGCCTCAGTATGATATGGGTTAAGCGGAGAAAAGCTAAAGTCCACTGGACCGACATCACCCTCACTGGGTTGGTGTAATATCCCGACAAGCATACCTACAAAACTTTCTTAGGTCGTGTTGCCTCGGCCGCCACGTATTATTGGTAGTTGCTGCTATACGCACACGAAGAAACCTGCGGGGTACTGTTTTCGCGGGGTGCTGTTTCTTCTTGTTTGTTATCCCCGAAGAATCCCATCGGTTTCCTAACGTTACTCTTAGACATGGAAGCCCCTCTTTATTTCGGCGGCTGAAACATAAGTTCAAAGGTATTCAGGCATGGCGACAGTCGAGGCAGGTGTCAGGAACAATACACGATGCTGCGATAAAACGAGTGCAGTTGTGATGATTATCGCGGGAGGTACGTCGTCCCCGGCGGGTGTGCTGGTCTGTGATTTTGGATCTTACGGCGTACGGCCGTAAGGTCCAAAATCACAGATCAGTACTGCCATGGAGCCGTAAGGTAAGGTGCAAGATGACGGACCAGAGCACGCATACCGTCGACTAACAGTGGGGTGATTATCGGGTGAGATACGTCGAGCGCAATATCGTCAACTGACGGGTGATTTTTGGTTGGCCTGAATATTTTTTTCCTGTTCAGCACGAGGGACGTTGCCGTTGTAGTTCTACTAACCCCTTCGCTGCCAAAAAAATGCGAACACCATCCAGCTGCAAGAGGCAAAGAACCTCATGAGCCCCCGCAGATGCGGGGGCTCATGAGGTTCGTTGCCTCTTGCTGACCTTAGTCATATCTGTGTTCCATGGCTTGGTGGGATTATTCCGTGTCAGTATGAGGAATTTGCCCTGCGTTCATTGATATAAGTTTGTGTCCACTGGCAGTAAAGGGCTTACACAAATAAAACAGAATTAAAGGTTCTCAACAGACGACCTTCTGTCTGCAAGAGCCTCGGCGTGCTGTTGATTCTCACGAGCCCAGAGCTCTTGAGACGCTTTGCACTTTACACAATGAGATCGGCCGCGATATACATCCTCGAACCTTCGTCAAACTTATTAGTTTTTGTTAGTTTTTTCTCACTTAACCCATTTGGCTGTTGGTAGCGGTTTTAGAAGTTGCTCCGTTCTGACAGCCAAAGGGTTAATCTCTCTAACCGATATACCCTGGTTCTGTTACTATTTTTGTAGACTGCATAACGTGACGCTAGGTAGGTGATAATGAAACTTTCCGGGCACCTCAAACAAAGATGGTCAGCTGCTTCACAATCTAATCAGGTTAGTCTGTAAATAAACGCTCGTCTTCTCCTCAAAGAGAACAGAATCAATCTGATTAATGAACAAGCGAACACGGAATAGAGGCGTGAAAGCACCACAGCTGCTTCACCAGTATCAGGCAGACAAAGACAATTTGCACAGTTCACGCCAAACATTGAAACCTCTTCACGTTTAATTCAATGTATTTCATCTGATAGCCCTCAACAGTCCATCTGCAAGAGGCATAGATTCTCATAGGCCCCTGCGTCAGCAGGGGCTCATGAGAATCTATACCTTTTGCTGGATCTTTTTAGGTGATGCGCGGCTCGCTTGGCTCATTTATTTACGTCAGCTTCATCGGATTTTCTTTCTGTTTGAAATTTCTGCCTGCTAGAGGCATTAGATTACCAAGCGCCCCTGCGGCAGGAGGGTCTATGCGTTTTGCTGTTTGGACTCTTGCCTCACTGATTTACTTACATGCGTGCTCCCTCAGAGGGAGGACTCTCACAGCTGTTTAAGCCAAGGGGTGTAGTGTAAGCGTCGAATTCAATTCAACTCCTGTGTTGCTACCACAGTACACGCATCTCGCTCACTCATTGATAATTAAGGCTCAAAGGGGCCGCAACTCTTCGGGGAGGTAACTCGAGGAAAGATGCTGGAAGCCGAGAGATTTGATCCGTAAGGAGCAAAGGGCAGACAACTGTGCCGCCCGAGAAGCGCCACCTGGCTAACCTGCGCCTCGTTCAGGTCGCTAGGGACTTCCGGTTTCACGATTGACACATCGCGTGCAAGAGGCGTAGATCTCCATGAGCCCCTGTAGAATGCAGGGGCTCATGGGGATCTATGCCTCTTGCAAGCATCCATTAGCTTAATCTTCATTTATTTTCTTGACATGAAGCAGGTCGAAATTATAGATTTTTGTCGGTGCGTTTTGGGTGATTGCAAGGCCTCATAGGCTGTTCCGAACGTCAAGCAGATTCTAGTTTTAGATCTCCACCGGCCGTACCCGCTGAGAGTCTGTGACGTCATCTGACGGATTCTAAGACGGGCCTTGAATAGTTTTTAATTACTCCCTACCTGATTCACAATCCCGCTACCCTGCCTACACAGACATCTCATTCAAGTGTCTGGTTGTAATTGTTGTTAGGGCATAACACGTCTTCTTAGTTAATGGGGCCTAATTAGGCCCCATTGACTAAGAAGCGGTGTTAGGTCCCAACAGCAAAACACAAAGCTCCATGGTGCTAATTCTACTACAAATGCCAGTGCTGAAGACGTTTTTGTTTGAGTGGGTGTGTTTCTTGGTCAGACTGTTTGCCCTGTTGGGTTTCTTTTGTAGATCGAACAGTGATAACCCCAGTAGCGAAATGTCTACGGGCCCACGACGGCCGCAGTGGGTCCGCGCACAGTTGTGCGCGGGCCCACTGCGGCCGTCGTCGTGGGCCCGAGGGCCTTTGCTTTCTGAGAAGTGCAGAGGGAAGGGAAGGTTGAAGGGTGACAAAGTGTACCTACTGTTTTAACGTCCAAGCAGAAAAGACTTGCTTGGCGGTGGGTGGAGGGTCGGTCCGCCTAGTATGGAGATATCCGCAACAGCAGCAGCAACAACAAAATTATCATCATCGTCGTCGTCGTCGTTATTATCGTTATCATCATCATCATCATCATCATCATCATCATCATCAACAACAACAACAATAACAAAGAACAACAAAGAACAACACAAACCACAACGACAACGACGCCTAACGAAGTCTGTTCACACCCGCATACCACAAGGTGCAATCTCCACCCAGGACTGCCTTATAATTAAACTGTCAATAGCGAACCAAACTCCCGTTAAATCCCCACTACGTGAGTACCATGAATGTAAATGTCACCAACAAGATGCAACAATCTTCATGAACCCCAGGGGGTTCAAGAAGATCTACGCCTTTTGCAGAGAGGTTAATTTTCGGTGAGTTTTGCTTTCTCTCCAAAAAAAGTTAGTAATCAGATAGTCCAGCAGCTTTTCGCAATTTCTGCAGACTAAGTAGTTCGTCAAAAGAGTAACAATGGTTTGCAGGTACGAAACGAAAGTACTAATGCCATATAGTTTATGCATGGCAACAATATTTGTCCTTAGGATGGAGACATTTTTGTAGAAGTGTTTTTCGAAAGCTATTTTTCGATGTGAGGGAACCAGTCCTCGTACACCGCCCGGATAAGGTGCAAGACATTTTTTGTGCATAACATTGAAAATTTCAAGCATACAAGTTACAAGTTTATTCCAGTGAGTAAATTAAAATCATCAGCAAGTAAACATGCATACATATATACGATAAAATAAGTTTAAAAGTATTATTTTTAATGCGGTAAGCATAGTCGCGTCGCTAGTTTCAAAATGGCGGTCAGCGAGAAGCCTTCTAAATAAGTCAATCAGACGCGCACGGTTGATGAAGCTTTACTTTGCTCCTGAATTGAAACAGAGATTATTATCGATTTGAACATCTTATCAACGTCAAATACGTTATTTTTCCTGGTCTTGAAAACAGCCTTTTACATAGAACTCGGTCTTTTGTGGGAGGAAAGCATATCGAAAGTAAACTCCCTTTGTGCATGTTGTGCAATGTGTCTGCCGACCATCTTCAACATTCTTTGGCCGGATACAACATGCATGTTGTACGTCTGTTTTTCAGCCTAACGGCTCTAAGTGCAGGTCTGCTCTTTTTTTATTTATTTTATTAGTGGAGATGGGATTTTTAACTGGTCAAGCACACTCGTATCCGACTGGTCTTAAGCACAAGCCAGGCAGAGTGAAATCCATCTCCGAACCGTTTCCATCAAAATCACCATGTTCAGCTAAACACCTAAATATAAAATTTTAGTTTTTGCAACCAATTCAACCAATCCGCACTCAAGTACTCACAAGGACTCTTATGATTAAGCTTTATCAGGACTGCATGAGACACAATACAGATAGTAGCCCTCTCTATTATATTACATGTTTTATTTATTTATTTTTTATTGATTCATGTATGTATTCACTTACATATTTATTTATTATTTATCCTTTTAATTATGGATGGAAGGAATTCCTTGATGCACATGATCACTATAGTGGTATGGTAGTGGTCACCAAGGAGAGGAAATTTGTTTTCAATATTCATACATCTGTGCATATTCATAATCTATCCTTTACTTAACATGCATATTTATAGGTCCCAGGTATCCCCAACTTATTTTATTAATTTATTATTTTTTTGTTTGTTTGTTTGTTTGTGATGTATGTTTGCACATACACATCAGCATAAAATGATTGATTGTACATTGTTTAACGTCCCGACAGCAACAAGACTTTCTCAGGACGTGCCTGCACTGCTTGTGAAAAAACCCAAACTAAACAGAATATTGAATGTATGTCGCCAGTGGTCTAATACACTAAATAAACCTAACTAGACCCTTTAGCAACACACATCCAATATCAAGAGCTACAAGCAGTGCAGACAGTAGGAAGAGTTTAAAAAAGGTAAATACTGGTGAATGTACCAAGGGTAGACAGAAACACACACCCATGAATAGAGGGGAAAACCCACCCTGTGGGGCTGACCAGGGTCACCATGGGAACTAAAAAGTAGTTAACCCCACCCAAGTCCCCCAGGGTAGACCTGGGTGGGGGACATCAGCATACAAGATGAGAACATAGTACATATACACATATATGATGTGAACATAACATGTACACATATGGTAATAGGTGCATACCACCCGCTCCCCACCCCACATACAAAACCACAGAACAAACATCTGTGCATGTTCATAATATATCCTTTACTTGGTATTCATATGTCCTAGTTATTTAAATTTATTATTTATTTTTATTTGTTTGAAAAGTAGGTTTTGTTCGTATGCTGATGTTCACATACACATATATGGTAATACTGCCCACTCCCAACCCCACTCCACAACCAGAGAACACCCACCAAACGACAATTACATCTGTGCATGTTCATAATCTATCCTTTACTGAGCATTCATATGTCCCAGGTATCTTGACTTACTTTATCTTTTTTATTTAACCGCCATGAGATGGCATTGGTCGCCTGCTCGACATTAAACCCAAATAAGTATATATTTAAATTATTTATTTATTTTGTTTGCTTGTAATGAAGGTTTTGTACATACACATCAGCAAACAGTGATTGATTGATTGTACATTGCTTAACGTCCCGACAGCAACAAGGCTTTCTCAGGATGTGCCTGCACTGCTTGTGAAAAAAGAAACTAAACAGAAAATTGAATGTATGTCGCCAGCCGGTCAAATACGTTAAATAAACCTACAACATGGGGCCTAAATAAAGCTAAGACTGTCTAGCAACACACATCCAACATCAAGAGCTACAGGCAGTGCAGACAGTTGGGAGAGTTTTAAAAAGACAAATACAGGTGAATGGACCAAGGGTAGACAGAAACACATGCCCCAGAATAGAAAGGAAACCCACCCTGTGGGGCTGACCAGGGTGACCCTGGGAACTAAAAAGTACCTAACCCCACCCAAGTCCCCCAGGGCAGACCCGGGTGGGGGCATCAGCAAACAAGAAAATATACACATATATAGATGGTAATAGGTGCCATACTGCCTGCTCCCAACCCTTACCTAAATACACACATAACACCGCAGAACACCTACCAAAAGAAGGACATACACATCTGTGTATGTTCATAATTTTTAATCTATCCTTTACCTAGCATGCATATGTCCCAGGTACCTTAGACTTACTTTATCTTATTTATTTAAATTATTTATTTATTTTGTTTGTTTGTTTTGTTTTGTTTGTTTGTAATGTAGGTTTTGTACATACACATCAGCATACAGCTCAAGAACATACACCATGGTGCCCCTGTGCATGTGGCCACCAGTACTATTCTGTCAGATCTGTCACACCCAGCCAATCATCTCTTCGAGCTTCTGCCCTCTGGCCGGCGGTTTCATGCTTTTAAAGCCAGAACCTCTCGATTCAGATGCAATTTTTTTTTCCAGAAGCTGTCCTCAATACATCACCATGCATGGAACAACGTGATTCCATGATTTGTGACATATGACTGATTTGTGTTTAATATTGTGTTTATCTATCTTTTAGTGCTGTATATAGGATGATCGCCAACTAAGTGTATGACATGATGAATGCCCTACAAGTGAGGACATATTTTACTGTCGCCATGCCACACAAAAATCCTTGTAACGTTTTACTTGGTGAATACATGTCTTATGTCTTATACACGTACATGGTAATAGGTGCAGTATCACTCGCTCCCAACCCCAATCCAGTTACACACACAAAACCGCAGAACATCCACCAGTGTACATCTGTGCATGATCATAATCTATACTTTACTTAGCATTCTTATGTCCCAGGTATCTTTGACTTACTTTATCTTATTTATTTAACTGCCATGAGATGGCCGTAGTCTACCGCGCGGCGTTAAACCCAAATAACTATTTATCAAAATTATTAATTTATGTTTGTTTGTAATGAAGGTTTTGTACATACACGGTAATAGGTGCCATACCGCCCCACTTTCAACCCCAGCCCACATACAAAACCACAGAATACCCACAAAAGACATGCACAATTGTATACTGATGGGCATTAGTGGACTGTAAAAGACTTCAGGTTAAGCAAGTGGCTTGTATTGACTGCCTGTATTTTAGCTGCCCACCTACAAATTTCATGTGTCCAGTTAACCACACTGCACATGCAGCCATCAGTTCTGTGAAAAGTACTGTTGGCCTCATGCACAGGGGCACCAAAACTTAGAGATAAGGCCACACCTGATAACAATAACAGTACTAATAATAATATGCCTACTCAGCCACTAGTTCTGTAAACAGCACCTTTGTAAACAGTACCAGTGGCCAAATACACACATACATCATGGATGTTGCTACCACTGACCACTTCAAACAATAGGCTGCTCAGTTCACATTTTGATACCGTGAACTAGCCTGCACATGCAGTCATCAGTTCTGTAAATAGTACTGGTGGCCACATGCACAGCGGCACCAAACTTAAAGGTGAGGCCAAAACTGCCACCTCAAACAAAACCAAACGCTACCTACACACACATATCAATGATACAGTCAACCTCTGTGTGCGTTAGGGGGAACACGCTTAAAGTATGTGACTGTAAATCTTACAGCGAAATGTCAAAACCAGTAAGAAGATAATGTAACAGCAACAAGTACATGTATTTTTGTAAACCACTCAAAACATGACAACTCATCGAGTCTAATGGTGTTATGAATGGGTGATGGAAACACTGAAAGAAATAGTACGTGTACATTATAAAGTATGTGCCTCCTTCCCCCCCCCCCTCCCATAACTAGCTGTTTATCATAAAACATAGATATCTCATTCATTTGATCACTTGACTGATTTATTAAATCATTTCTGTGTCACCTTTCTCCGTTTTCTTTGTCGTTTTAATCCCAATATGTCAGCAGCTAAGAATCCTTGCAGCGAACTGCAAATGTCTATATGCAGACAAACTGCAAATAACACGAGCAGCAAAATAAGTTCCTCTTTTGTGCAGTAGGCTACTGCTAGCAAGATAGGGTTCTATTTTAAACAAAGCATTGCATGAACTTCCAAGCGTGTTCACATTGTACTGTGTATTTTTTTTTTCAGTGTGAAGTGTACTGTACCATCAGTGATCACTGAGACTGCAAAATTGGCACTGGCAGTGATCGCACATCACAACATAGCTTGTCAGTGCAACTCAGTGATTAAAATAAATGTTACTGCTGCATAAAATAATTAATCAAGTTCCGAAACTTTGCTCAGCCATGACAGTTAAAACCAAGTGGTGTGGCACTCTTTTTCTTTTACAGAATGCAGCATAGGTTTTGAAGATAGCGTTTGTGTTGTGGGTTACGTTTTGTTTTGGTGCTGTGTTGTTGAAATGAAACGGGCAAAGCGATGGTAAAGTGAATGGAAATAAACGTGACAAACCTTTATCAAGCCGTAAAAATGCACACAGCAACTTGACACGTTTGCTTTTTTTTTTAAAACAAACAAGCTTATGTAGAACAAATAAAAAAGAACCCGTCGGCACACAGAAATTCACGTCCGCAAAGGTCGTGGCGTCACGTGATGTTTTGATCACGTGATTTTGGGATACCTTATTGTTGCGAAACGATATTAATTTTGCGTTCAAGGCAAGCGTTTTCGTAATTGTTTCTTCTCTTAATATATCTAAGTGTGAAAATATTACTTTAAAAAATGAAATCCTTTTAAGTGACATATAGTGCATACTACCACTGAATACAGAAACAATGAGACCCGTGTAAACTACTGATCCCCTGTAAACATGGCCGCGAATGTCCTGGTTTCGTCTGCAGCCATACTGGAAACAAAATGTGCTACAAAAAAATGTCTCCATCCTCCGGCGGTTTAAAACGAGTGCGCACTGCTTTTATTCATACTAGACTTCATTTTGATATACCCAAACCTTTGTTACTCTCTAGAAAATCACTATCTCGTAAACGGCTGATCGTCTATGAAGGGCAGCTGCTAGACTAAGACATAAATTCAATTGCAAGCGGTATAGGTCCTCTTGGGCCCCGCAACTGCGGGGGCCCAAGAGAATCTATACCGCTTGCACTTGGCGGTTTTCTGAAGGACGTTTGGAGCTTCCAGTTTGGTCGACAAGACAATAAGGCCTCTACGCCCTGCCCGACTTCTGCCGATCAATACCGAGTGCAGACCCCTCGGGAGTCTTCGCCCAATGACCCATTGTCCCTTGCAGATACTGATGCACACAATACAATACCTCCACTGCCTTCTTTTGTCAAGTCCGATTCCGGCTTTCCGTTTCAAGACACCGTTCTCGCTTAAAACCCAGTGAGGCTTCCTCTTTTTGAGGAGCCGAGACGGATGGAAGAAGGCTTGGTGCCAGAAACGAAGTAGGTGTGCAGGTCTGTGATTTTGTACCTTTCGACTTGCAGCCGTAAGGTCCAAAGTCACATCCCAGCTCACAGATCCTCAAGAATATAGTGAAGGCATTGTATTGCGTGCATTTTAGTCCCATATCCAATGTTGTTGATAATAGCAGCAGCGAGTTTGTGAAATTACGATTAGTCAGTAAGATCATCATCATCATCATCATCGTCATCATCATCATCATCATCATCATCATCATCATCATCATCATCATCATCATCATGAACTTCAGCAGATGTTTAGAACGTATTTTAACTCTGGTCACACAGTGGTCAGCAGAAGGGTTGAAATAACCGTCAAAACAGTTGGAGAAACTTGCATTGCCGCGGCTCCAGGATGATTATTTGAGAACGTAAAAAGGCATGCACAGACTGCTTTAGCATGATAAAACACATTTACCTTTAGTTTTTTTTTCACCAAAGATCGAAGTTGATAGAATTATATAACAAAGAAACACCTTTTTCAGACGCACGCTGAAATGTTAACTCATTTAGCCCGCGACACACCCACAGCAAGATACGGCTCGACCATGATAGTTAAAGGGTGGTAGTAGCAGAATAGCTTGGCGCCTATTGGCGCCAAGATATTTTGCCACCACCCTTGAACTATCATAGTCCATCGATCTCTTGAACTGTAATGCAGCACTATAAGGATAACTCCAAAATGTGGGTATTTCGTACCCCGGTGCACAATGAGTTAATGATTTTCTCAAGTTTTTCTATTCAAGGGCTAGTGCTCTGTACAACAACTGATAAAACGACGGGTCTTTTTTTAGGTTCCTGTGAAGATCTATTTCTTTCGCTCTTGAAAACTGCTCTAAAAACGGACACTTTTTTTTTTTAACAAAGGCAAAGCAGCTTGAGGAAGACGTTACTTGAATATAATTGTACTCCCGGCCGCGAGTTGGGCTTCTGCTGGAAATAGTTGAGACGCGGAAAGGTGAAAGTATCCAGTTTGGGTCTCAAAAGGCCAAGCCCTTAGCTATGATGTCCAAAACACAATTTAATTTTCCCCTGGTTGTTGTAGTTAATACCTTTGCATCTTTCGTTGCCAGGGACCAATGTTTTACCTCTTAAAATCGTGTATGTTTAGAACTTACTGCATGGGTTACTGTTCTGGCTCAATGGTAGCGCCCGATTAGCTTGGCGCCTTTCAAGGCGCCAATCTAATCAGGCACTACCCTTGAGAATCTATCACGGTAAACCCGTCGACTAGCAACGTGTACTTTTCGTCTTGTTTTCACCATAGACCCTCGAATGTATTTATCACGATTTCACAGTTCAGTCCGTCCAATCAGGCACCGCCTTCAAGCTTACACAGCCAGCAGTTGGTGGTGACATGGAAGGGCTGGATGCATTGTTGTAGGTGTTGGCATTCTCATCACACTGTTGACATTTCGCGTCCATTTCCCATTCCATCTCGCATTGTCACGGCGTGTTTTGACAACACGCCAAACCATAACCTTACACCAACATCAGATATAGATAGGCGGTTTTTGTGCAGGTTCGTGATTTGGGACCTTACGAATGTGAAGTCGTAAACCCTCCAGGGTTCAGCTGCGTGAGTGAGCTTAGTCCTGCGCAAGTCACTGAGCAAGGTGCTCGCGACAAATTGGCTTGCGGGGGTTCTTTCTCCGGGTACTCCGGTTCTTCCACCCCCCCCCCCCCACCCCCACCCCCCACACTTTGGTACCGGTCTCAGGCCACTTTACAAATTTCAAATACAAGCGATCAAAAATCTCTGTAACTTCAGTAGCTGACTGGCCCTTCGTTTGTCTTGTACTGTGTTTGTCTTAAATGGCGTAAAATCCGTGTCTGTTTCGTGAGTGTGTGAGGGTTTCAGGCGCGGCGCTTTGAGTCGATTTCCCCCAAAATTGAGAAAAAGCGCCTATATAATAACAGTATTATTATTATTATTATTATTGCGCGGGATCTGAAGGCAAAAGACAGTAAGTCCATTTTTGTGAAAAGCGAGATTTTCATTGCAATGCAATGAAAATCTCGCAAGAGAGGTGAAAAACACAAATATGCTACTCCAGTAACAAAACATTCCTTTCGCTTCCTTTGCTTTATTAGCTGCTGACTCCGATATTCTGGTTCAGACTAAAATGATGACTGCCGAGCGCGTGCAATGTAAAGAAATTCCCCCAAAAGAAAGAACACACTAAAAAATGACAAATTGTGGTGTACTAAGCGTGTGTCTTTCTTTCTTGGGATTTTCTTCATCCTCTTGTCTCTTGAGATATTGCACGGGAACGTGATTCCAGTATTTATTAGCCGGTCTGTGATTTTTGGACGTGATTCTTGAAGAAATTTGTGCTTATTTGTCATTTTTGGATTTTACTTACAGCTTCGAGGCGTAATGTCTAAAATCTGAAACAGCAAAAGATCCTGTCAGTTCAGATAAAACCAAAGAACTAATCCTTTGGGGGTGTCGGTAGCAATTTTAGTCGCGATGATTCCTGCAGGAATCCTCGCTACTAAAACCGTTATCGACTCGCAACGGGTGAATACTGCTTATGGTAACCTCACAATATCAGACAAAATGTCGTTTTCTCGTCTGAAGAGACGAGATGTTTCAGTACAAAAAAAATGTTATCAGTGAGGTTGGGCAAGAGGCATAGATTCTCATGAGCCCCTGCTGAAGCAGGGGCTCATGAGAATCTACGCCTCTTGCCGACAGATAGGTCTGGCCGTGCTGTTGGCTTGAACGAAATTCGATTCACATTTCGGGTGTTGCTGGCATTCCCGGCGAAATTGCAGACCAAACTGAAGAGATTTTTCTAGAAATCTGACACTGTTTCCAACGGTAAAGATTCCAGGTTCGCAGGTCTGGCGGCCTATAGACCACCATCCTTCTGCCAGAGACGCAGATCTTCATAAGCCCGTTCACACCTGCAGGGGTTCATGAAAATACGCACCTCTTGCTGGTCTCAATCTAACGGTAAAGAGTTCGACTACGTAAATTGTTATACTCTGGCATTGGCAGTCATGGATTTATGAATGAATGATTTTGAGACTATCTCGACCAGTCTGTGGTGTAGATTCTCATAAGCTCCTTCTGTCTGCGGGTGCTCATGAAAATCAATGCCACGTATCGTTTGAATGAAATGGACGAACGACTGTATGTGAAATTGTTAATATGTATACATCTTTTCGACTATAATATAACGAGTACAGTGGATCGCATAGGCAAAAGACAGCAAGTTCGTCTTTTGTGAAAAGCGAAATTTTTATTGTGTTACAATGAAAATGTCTCTTTTCACAAGCGCCCCTTTGCCTTCAGAGAGCAGATCTATATCGCATGGAGTATTTGCGCTGCATTTGCACGTCGTCGTCACGTGTATGTGCTTTCTCTTTTAGAGGAGGTGTTAGGGTGTTCGGTGTAAGTCGGATCATGCAGGATGAGGTTTTGCTGGCTAACTCTTCCTGATTAGCATGGCTAATTGAATGACGCAGGCAAATCAGAAGGGCCTGCCGCTCAAAGACCCGGGTCTCATTCCTAGCCACGACCCGTAGATGTTAAAACCCCTTCCACCTTCTCCTTTTAAGGATGCACGTTGGACCACTCTATTTCGGCAAGAGGCACAGATTCTCATGAGCCCCTGCTAATGCAGGGGCTTATGAGAATCTGTGCCTCTTGCAGATGGCAGAATCTGTGCCTCTTGCTGATGGCAGAACGCTCAGCTTTGAAGCTCAATGTTACGGGGAATCACCGCGGCTCCTCTGTGGCCCATCAATTATCTCCCTTTGCGAGCCTCCTGGCACTGAATTACGGGCCTTCGTCAGAGAATGGTCTACCTATACACGTTCGCAACACCTAGGTATGTGGGATAGTAACGGGACTCGGCCTGCACGTAACTCGTGTAATTATCTTCTTACATCATGTGTGGTTGTGCGGTACATACAGGTATCGGTGTACGGGTTCATTTAAAAAAAAAAAAAAATCATTTTTGGAAGGAAGACAAACCAAAGCAGAGTCACACTGTATGTGTGTTGGTCCGATTTGTACTGCGTGTGAAGTCCAAAGTCACAGACCACTGCATGTAGAAGATGTAATAAAAGTCGTAGGTGTTCCCAGTGAACAACCATAACAACGAACGTAGAACCAACCCACCCACCAAGCTGGCAACCACTAAATCAGCCAATCAACCATCCAAACAACCAAACATACGAACAAGTAAGAAACAAACAAAGCAAACAAGCAAAAATGGAATAGATGCACTAGGTATAAACACGCTCATAAACATGATGTTAGTTAAAAGACATGTGCTTGCAACCGGCTTTTCTTTGTCTCAGTGTTTTCATGGCTGACCAACCCTGTATTAGATATATGGCTGAATTTATGTTTAGTGTCGAGAAAATATATTTGTTTGATTTGTGCACATGTACAGTTCAGAATCAATGATGTAATGTCGTTATTTTGGCTTCTCCACAACGATCAAATTACAGCGTCCAGAAGGACTATTTGAGACAGATTATGACTGAACAACTGCGACTGAGTTTAGCAAGTCAGGTAAAACTCTAGCCGGCAGCAGACACGCGAGCTGGCATCTGATAGCCCTGATGTATTGAAAAGAGACGCAGGAGGCAGTCAGTTCGGCACGTGGGCTGTGGTCAATGAATCACAGGTGATAGCGCGCCACACTCCCATCTCGGCCCTCCCTCCCCCAACGCTTCTTCCAAACAGCCGCTGGCCGCATCCAGTTTTCCGAAAGGCAAAAGCTGACCGACACCACCAGTGTGAAGTAGTCGGCAGTAGCTGTTTGAAGACTGAACTGAATGGCCCCAGATCAATTCTCCTTATCTTTCAAGGCTGAGCTTCAGAATAGTATAATACATGTGTGCGGATACAATGAAGTCGCTCGGTTCAGAATACTGTTAAGTTAACTTTTAAAGTGGTTACAGTGGGGTTACTAGTCACATGCTTAACTCCATCCCTGCCAAGAGAAAAGCTTAGTAAAAAGACCCAACTGCAAGAGGCATATAATATGAGCCCCCGCGGTCGCGGGGGCTCATGAGGATCTATGCTTCTTGCTGAGACCACTTTGACTTTGTATCCATGTTCCTGGAAGGGCTTGAGCTCTTTGAATTGGCAAACATTTCAGAAACACAATCTGCGTCCAATGATACTGAATTAAGAGATTAACTGTGTTGAACCCTCAAACTGAGGGACAGCTGATGCAGATTTCAGCCAGCAAGAGACATAGATTATTACAGTGCGGGCCTCACCGGCCCGCAGAGGCGTTGATTCTCACGAGCCCCTGCAGGCTTGTGGGGGCGCGTCGGGTTCTGCGCCTCTTGCAGGTGGAAGGTGTGCGGCTGGACACTGTTAACGGAAGATCGTCAATCCTCCGGCCACAACAGCTGACCAGTGGCCAGTGGCAGATTACAGGTAGGACAGGTGAGAATGGAGAAAGGTTACAACGGGAGGTTACAGCACCCGAACACCTCATCAATCGTCCCTGTCCACCTCACCATCGAACGCCTTACCGTCTTGCAAGATGTACAGATCCTCATGAGCCCCTGCGTGCACGCAGGGGTTCACGAGGATCTGTTGCCTCTTGCAGCAGGCGCCAACAGTGGCGAAAATACCATTAAGATCTGTGCGTTTTGCCGGCGGCAATTTTACGTCTTAAGTCCGCATAGGACACCTGGTCAGTCGATAACGAAACCCCACAGCGTCCTCAAGAGGCATAGATCCTCATGTGCTCCTACAGTCTGCAAGGACTTACGTGGGTCTTTGCTTTCAACTTGATGATCGCTGATCAGTGACATTTACGTCTGTGCTATTCCCACTGAGAAGTCCATTTGTTTTGCCTTGTCGCTGGACTGGTTACTTCAGTATTGGACCCTTTAACGATGAATCTTCTTCGTCACCAAAAGGCATAGATCTTCATTTACCCAGGCAGTTTTCATGGGTCCATAAAGACATATGCTTGTTTCAGGACATAAAGGGAACCTATTTACGTCTGTGTATTGAGGTACTGATATAAATCATTCCTGTCGCCGGACCACTGGTGCTTCTACTCTCACCAGCAGGGATACTTTGAGTCAGGCCGCATTTCTGTAGTCATTACTCTAGCGTTGGCAGAACCGCGAAGGAACTGCACTTTCGTATAGGTGAACACTCGATGACACTGTCCGCCTGAGGAATACGAATATAAATGAGGTCAGCAAGAGACATAGATCCCCATAAGCCCCCGCAAATTGCGGGGGCTCATGGAGATCTATGTCTCTTGTAGAAAGATAGTGTCCAATGAAGAAAGGTTTGCATGCAATTAATGGACAGGTTTTTGTATGGACAGATATCCCTGATGTTCGAACTCGAAGAACCAGCTTCTCCTGGTCATTCTAGTAGCTTTATGTATTATCGACAGTTGTAATATTATTTTTATCAATGACAATTTTTGTAGGATGGCCTTCTTTAGAACGCGGACAAGACTCGAAGTTTCACTGAAAGCGGATCCAACAGAAAGCTATCACTCAATATTGATTCAGATTTTCGATGTGTCTGTGCTGCTTATCTGCCGATTCACAAAGAGAAAGGTCATTGCATCTCTTTCACAAAGCAGCGTGGAAGTGTTGGCCAGATCTACTATCTAAATTACACATTGATCAAGAGCCGGTAATGGCTTGCCTTCTTTACTCTGAGTAAGAAAAAAAGAAGACTCTGGACCAGCCCCATGGCTTTTACGCTCGAAGATGAGATTCTATACCTGATAGAGTCCCTCGTTCAGGTCCTTCGGAGTTCAAGAGGCATAGATTCATGAGAATTTATGCATCTTGAGAGAAAGAATCAGTGCCCTGTTTACTTCTATGTCCCTTTTCTGACTGAAAAAAGTCATGAAGATGTAAATCGATGGCTTGCGCATGCAGAACACAAAGAAAACTGTCGCGTCCTTTTACTGATGGTGGATTTATTCAGAAGCCAAACCGGTCTCAAGCTCGATCATTGTCATTGACACACCGCCATCTAGAGGCAGAGAGTTTCGAACGCAAGAGATAGGGCTCTGGGGTCATTTGCATGAGCGAGCTTAGTCCTGCGCCAACCACTAAGCAAGGTGCGCCACTATAGCGGCGCACCTTGCTTAGTGGCTGGCGCAGGACTAAGCTCGCTCATGCAACTGGCTCTACAAGTGGACGCAAGGGTGGACACCGGGCACAAAGTGAGGAAACCTACGAGTTATGTGCCAATACTGTAGAATTTTGTTTCAGTTTGTGCTTTTTGGAGGCTGGCGGACACACTTGATATTGTATAATTCTCTGTCCGACCCACATTTAGCCTTCGGAGAATGGAAACAATGTGAAAAGTACCTCCCCCCCCCCCCCCAATCGATCGTCGTTTGATGTTTGGTACACTACATGTTGAGTCTGGACATATCGAACAACCTCTTCGCTGAGTGCTCTGTGTCTTGCGTAAAATGTCCCAAACGAACAGTTTAGTTGGACCCCCAGTCCCGTTGACGGGCAACTGTTCCGCTCCTGAGCGGCACGGTCATTGCTCTGTGACACAAATTCACGCTCGACTTCACACTCCTATTTTTCGGCCTACCGGCGGAAACCTTTTGATGTTTCAGATTCAAAGGTAACAGATCAGCTGATACGTACACGGCCATGAATCCTTGTTGTATCGCTTGCGGTTCTTTCTTTGTATTTTACATGTGTATCGTACGGGACATGAGTGGTAGTTTTCACTAACTTTTGTGTTGTTTATTTGGCGTCTCATTTGTGTACAGTACTGTGCGAACGGCTGTACTATAAAGTACTTGTTCAGTCCTGTAGCAAACACCGGTCACCTGCAAGAGTCGTAGATCCTCATGGGCTCCCGACCATGTGCACTTGAAAAGACAGACCATCTTGAAAAGGCTTATAATAAGCATCTCCCATGAACTCCCGCGATCTGCTTGGACACATGAAGATCTGCGCCTCTTGCTGACCTTCATTCAAAACTGAATTCCTCAAGCAAGTAAAGTGTTCTTAGTTCAATCTTACAGTGGCTGTGTAAGACAATGCTCGCCTGACAAAAAATGATCCTGGGGGTCGCAGGTGTCTTGTACGCACTAGTAGTAATAGTACTAATCTTAGTTCGCAGAAGGTCTTCGGGCCGATTTGGCCGCTGCGGGCCTGCAGCGGCCAACGTCGGCCCGAGGACCTTTTCCGCACTGGGCTGTACATAAATCCATGTACGTCAGTATTTCCCAAAAGACCAAGGCCTTAGCATGTAAACAACCTTTTCGCTTATTTGCGCGCCCTTGTCCCGGGCATAACGAATGTAATTTTTCCCCCCGAAGCCTTGCCTTTGCTTGGCGAATTTATGAGGGGCTTCATAATTGGTTTGTCTATAGTTGTGTGCTTCTGCATGCGGTTTAGCAGCTGTGGTAGTGCTGCCCGGGGTCGGGACTGACGTTTTTCAGTTCGGAAGCGAATCAAATGTATGAATATGACTGACTTTTCAAAGAATATTATTGTAAAGGAAAATTAACTAGACCGACCTGCTTGAATGACTCCTGAATGAAAACAACGTTTAGAGCTTAACGTCTTTTGTTCACCACGAAGGTGATTTCAAAGACGGGGCACCAAAAATAGGGTCTGAACAAATTTTGACCCAAGCTGGATTCGAACCCGAAATTTTGGTCTGGAGACCAACACTCTACCACCGAGCCACCCAGCTCCCCACCCCTGAATGAGCTCGTGTGTTTGTAGGCATGTGATTCACGACGAATACTGACTCGACTTGACTTTTCTTTTCCTTTATTTAAAATTGTTACTGCATGAGTTCTTAGTGACCCATGATTACCGCTAGATGAGGATTTCATCTCAAAGTCTACCGTATTGTTTGGAGCTCATGTGCGTTTTTCTTTTAGGAACATTCAGAGTTGTTCATATTTTTAAGCTTATCCTTTTGATCCATATCCCTCCTCTCTAAGCCAACCTCTGATCAACACACACGTCGGCGCACACAAATAAAGACGGACACACAGCGCTTCCCGCCATTAGTACGCTCTGTGGGCTTTAGTAGCGACAGAAATTCTGAAGAAGAAGAATAGCACGAGTAGCAAAATGACGTCACTACAAGCTTCACGTCATGGCATCGCTGGTCAGTCTCACGACGCCGTGTACACTGGGACGAATTTGATATTTCACGTCAATCATCCGAAAGGCACGCTCTTCCAGAGCTGACTGTTCATTGTTCCACACAGCCTCTTCCAGCGCTGACTGTTTGATGGGAGTAAATAGTGGCTCCAAAACTTGCAAAAATGAATTAATTATTATTGAAAAAGTTGAAGAGGTACAACGCTGGATTACGAACTCATTCAGTGTCTCCCTTCATCCCCCCTCCCCCCCCTCCCCCCGCCTGATCCGCACGGCAATGGCACACACAAACACAAACGGTAGAATGGCACACACACACACACACACACACACACACACACACACACACACACACACACACACACACACACACACACACACACGCACGCACGCATGCACGCACGCACACACACACACACACACACACACACACACACACACACACACACACACACACACACACACACACACACACAGACGGTAGACACACGGCGCTTCCTACCGGTTATACGTTCTGTGGGCTGGCGTAGCCACAGCCATTTTGAAGAATAAGGTGGAATGGCCCACGCCCACAAAGCCTCTTCTGTATGAGCTTGCATGTATATAATTCCACCTTTTCAACAATACGTTCTCAAATGTCATACAAAAATAAACGAAGAGACCATCGCGCCAGCTCATACACATGTAAAACACTGAAGTGCTGGTGATTTGTATTACGTCACTATTACTGTCTGGTTCTTCTGATGAAATCAAGGAGGTTTACTTTTGACATTTTTTCCGCGTTGAACTTTTATTTTCGAAAACGTTGAAGAGGTACAAAGCTGGCTAACGAACTCATCCAATGTCTTTCTACAAATTAGCCATATCCAAAATTTTGAGTGCATAAATCAAAATTGCAAACTCGGCTAATCTGGGTCAACCGAGTTTCTATAAACGGTCTTTTTTGTCTTTAATGAGACATCCAATTACATCATGCTCGGAGGCTCGCTTAGGCACCCACTTAATAAAGTATTTTGCCAAGTTTCAAGTTTGTGCATACAGTAATATCGGAGATTCTCGTGGTTACATACCGCATACACACACACACACACACACACACACACACACACACACACACACACACACACACACACACACACACACACACATACATACGCACACACGGCGCTTCGCGCCAAATTGACGTTGAACAGCAAGGTTAGAGTGGCTAGACGTGACCTCATTTTTATTTTGTTACTTCTTTGCCAGACCATGAGCCCCGCCCGCCTGTTATGTCCTTTGCATTCTACGGAACGTCCTTCGACCTGCCCCGTCGTAAAGTCTACCGTATTGAAAATCTCTTGCAAGTCTTTTTCCTTCACGGGTTGTTGTCAGCTTCGTTTCGTTTCAGAATCGATTGATTTGAGTTTAGCGCCGTGTAAAGATCGAAGACTCTCTTAGGGCGACAATACGTCAGTTAATCCCTTGACGGCTACTGTGACGCGTCTTTTCCACGGAAACTGTATCGTCAGTAGCAAGAGGTAAAGAAAGCAACGCGTGTAAGCTCCTAGTTCAATACGGTCCAAACAAAACCCTGTCAATGACATAAACTTACAACAAATTGCACGATACACAAGTACTTTACTGAAAAGGAATTAGCATACGTAACTTGTGGATGGGCTAGGAACGCGGACAATCGAGTTTCGAACAAAGTGAGTGCCCATATTCAGGATAAACGTTTTGAGAAAATTTTTGAAAACTTGCAAATCTAAAAAATCTTGGCTGCTACATACGATACTGCTCGGCGGTCGCAGTCAAGGGGTTGTTTCTTGAAGATAGCTTTAGTAGTTCAAGGGTGGTGCCAGAATAGCTTGGCGCCCCTGGCGCCAAGCTATTCTGTCACCACCCTTGAACTATCACTTTGTCAATAGAGCCAACATATCATGCGAATGCGGTATGTCTAAAACCACAGCCGGACCGCTACAACATTGTCTTGCCACCTGCATCAGGTACATTTTACATCTGATTGTCTTCTGTAGTAATCTTTATCTATTCCGTGATGTCTAGAATATTTCTGGAAAGGTCTTGAAAGGCGAGAACTTCGTCGAGTATGCGACGCTGTTCCTCTGTGCCAAGCTAACACGCGAACCGGCCTATTTTGATCGGCATTAGCTAGCACGTGGCAACACATTTTTGAATACCGATGCGTTCCTTGATTTTGACAGAGTCTTCAACAGGAGGCATATAGATCACCGTGAACCAGGGTACCCGCCCCCGGGGCCTCCCCTCATCCCCAGTGCCCCTCTCCGCCCCACCCCCATCCCTCCTCCCAACCCTCTGCCCCCCGGGAAGGGGTACGTTATAGGGAATGGTATGAGTGGCTGTAAATGGTTTATACTTACAGCTATTGACACTGTATATACACAGAACACAATCAGTAAAGAACCATACGCGCGTACCTTATTGTTATGATACAGCACTGGGCAAACTTGTAAATTGTTGTTAGTGGGAAGGATTTACATGCAGTAGCACTTGAGAAATGCAAATATAGACCTAGATAAGGTAGGGCCGCGCTAACGGTCTTACTGAATGGTATTAGGGGCTGTTTAGAGAGACTACACATTACAAGAACTTCGCGTTAACTCATTCGAGAAGTACCGCTTACGGATACGCGGATCCGTATGCGGCACGTCTCTGCCGTCAATGAGTTAAATGGGGAGTTGAAACCGTGGGATATCGGAAGTTTCTTGGACTCCTTGAGTGAAAACAGTTATAAAGAAACGAGTGCAGGAAAAAACAATTCTTATTAAAAACCCGGGGTTGGTTATTAAGATGTGTACGGGGCGGGAGCGGGATTGAGGGGGGGGGGGGGAGGGCGGTGGGGGTGGTGTGTGTGTGTGTGTGTGTGGGGGGGGGGGGGGCTGGGGGATGGGGGCAGAGGGTGCATAGTGGTTGCTAATTGATTCATCGCCGCCATCTCAAGAACTCAGAGATGTCGTTAACGAGACGGCAGCGGTTGTCGTTTTGATACACTTTGCCGTCTACGGTCGTAAACTTTCACCTGAACGCCCCCCTCCGGCCGGGAAGAAGACATGTAAATTGCAGGATGGTCTGCCTCAGCAAGAGGCATAAATTCTCATGAGTCCCTGCGGTCACCGAATGATATGCCTCTTGCAAATGGGTGGACTATTTCGTTCGATGCAGTGAGCTTCTAGCCGATGTTTTTAATGGCTCATTACTGCTGTTGCTCAGGACTGCGTTCCATATCGCTGTCCACCCGCCCGCCCTCAAGTCTAGCGCCCGCCCAGGTTAAACTGAAAGCTATCAGAACATTTCATGTCAGGAAATGAGCGATAAATACGTCAACCCGTTACTACCCCCCCCCAAAAAAAAAAAAAAAAAAGAAGAAAAAAAAGAAACAAAAAAACAACAACAAAAAAAAAAAACCCTATGAATTTTAAGGACAAACGTTGGCACGAAGGCCTCTGAGAGGCAGACACTACACGAATGTTGGCGGGAGAATTTGCCAAATTGGCTTCATTTGAGAAAGGTGTGTTTTTACTTTTTGTCCGGCTCTGTGTGTGTTCTTTCGGGTCTCTCTCTCTCTCTCTCTCTCTCTCTCTCTCTCTCTCTCTCTCTCTCTCTCTCTCTCTCTCTCTCTCTCTCTTTTGCCTTGAGAGTTTGACATAGACTTTTTAAAAAAAAACTTTTACATTTTGAAAGGAATAACTGTCCAGGAAAAAAAAATTCCCCAAATTTAACCCATTCAGCCATGTTGCACTACAAGGAAAGTAGATAGACCATGAAAGGTGGTTCCAGAATAGCTTGGCGCCTCTTGGCGCCAAGCTGTACTTGCACCAACTTTGAACTACCATCGTCGACTTCTCCTGTACGGTAACGTGATCTTTATTGGACAAACTGCGACACTTGAGTCAACGTGTTAACCCTTTGGCTGTCGGTAGCAGTTTTGTCGCGATGATTTCTGCAGGAGTCCTCGCGACAGAAACCTGCGACCGGCAGCCAAAGGGTTAAATGCAAGCCATAAATTACCTTCCAGCGCCTTTGCAACCGCCAACATAAAATATGTAATACCCATGAGAGTATTCATCACCCTTGGCCGGCTTGAACGTGTCTGTCACACGTCCTGAGAAAGCCTTGTTGCTGTCGGGACGTTAAGCAATGTACAATCATTAATCATCTTGAACGTGTCTGCCTCTGAAGTACAAAACTTTGCGTTGCATGGAATTTTTGTTTGTTGTGGGCGTGGGTCTGAATTGGAAGAAGGGTTGGGGCGAGAGAGGAGAAGTTAGGCAAAGGGGCAGCCAATGCCTCCAATTCTTCTTTGACCCCAGTTTTGCATGACCCCGTATCTGTCATCGTTAGCTTAGTGTCTGTCGCGTTTATTGTTCCCAAGATCAAGGTGACCGGTTTCATTTTCTTTAGCTTTGCATTGGGGTTATGATGACCCTAGCAGTTACGCAGTGAGCTCTGCCTGTCGGTGTGTCATATATACCGTGACCGCCGTGTAATGTAATTTTGATGATGCGGCAGATCATTCGGTGACGTGAATGGGCCAGTTGCATAGTGCGCGAGTTTAAATTAAATCCTAGTTAAGCGACAAAGCAACGTGCTCCGCTATAGCGGAACACCTTGCTTAGTGGCTTAAGCAGGATTTTAAGCTCATGCAACTAAATCATAGTGGAACATCTCGCTTGTGTATGCATTCTCTCTCTCTCTCTCTCTCTCTCTCTCTCTCTCTCTCTCTCTCTCTCTCTCTCTCTCTCTCTCTCTCTCTCTCTCTCTCTCTCTCACACACACATTTCTAGCAAGAGATTGATTTTCGTGCGATGAGGGGTCACAGTAGCTCCATTCATCATAGGTTACGGGCATAACTTCACTAAAAGACCCCCCTGAAACACAAGTGTAATTTGACCTGATCCCGCCCCAGCGAGAGCTACAGATCCTAATGAGCTCCTGCATCCTGCAGAAGCTCATTGGGATCTGTGCCTCTTGCAGATTGGAATGGGTTGTTCCCTGGAAGGACGCTTGGTGTGACCATAGTGTGAAGGGTAATTTTCCGCCTCCTCAGTTCGCCCTCTCGGTAATAGGTCGTGTGTACCTGGCAACCCTGCAGCTCTTTCATTCCAAAAGCCTGACCATGTGTGGTTTGTCGAGGAGATAGAACAAACAAACCAGCCAAGCAAGTAAGCAAGCAAGCAATCAGCCAACCAACCACCGCGCCAAACAACCAAGCAACCATCTCGAGACAATAGCTTAACAGCCTACCAAATAGCCAGCCATCCAGCCAACCAAGCAACCAACCCACAAACATACAGCTGTATGTGATAACATATTCATTACATCTACTAGAGTTAATTGCTATGATGCGGCAGATCGTTCTTTGACGTATCTGCTGATTTCATTATTATGTTACCTAACGTCTACTGACCGAAGAAGAGGAAGTCTAGTGAAATTGACACCAGCAAAAGGCAGAGATCCTCATGGGCCTTCGCATACTGCGGGGGCCCATGCCGATCTATGTCTCTTGCAGATGAACGACCTTGACATCATATATAATTATCGCTGCGGTGTAACTTTGGAGCATTCATGCATTTATGCATTGGGAAAATGGCCTATTACGTGGTAACGGGTCTTGGACCAATGGAACCAGCAAAGCGTGATGAATCTTCGGTCATGAGACCAGAAGGGTGTGATGAATCTATTTTGTTGCCGCGACAGTGCGTAATTTCATGATAGTATTTTCGTGCTAAGTCTGTTTTGTGACACGACAGTGTGTGTGTGTGTGTGTGTGTGTGTGTGTGTGTGTGTGTGTGTGTGTGTGTGTGTGTGTGTGTTGACAGTGTTTCCATGATTCCATGATGCTGCATTGTGCCAGAAGTGTGATGCGTCTATTTTGTTGCTACGCCACTGTGTGTATATTACACTATCCTTTTCATGGTGCCAAGTTAATTTTCCTTGTCATGTTATGTGCAGCCGAGGACGACTGTTTTATTTCTATAATGTTACGCCTATGTTCGAAACAAATTGCCTTGTATATAGTGTAATACATTCAGGGAATCGAAGATTTTTTGCCAAGTGTTTAGTGCTTCTTTCTGGCTCTCATCGTCAGCTGGATACTGACGTGTACAGTAAACTCTGGATATAACACATCAGCAGGGGACCCAGTATTTCTTGTTGTTATATCCAAAGTTTCTTATAAGCGAAGTAATTAACACAGGAAGTGCTGTCGGGACCCGTCAAAAAGTGTTGTTATATCCTACTTTTGTTATGTCCGATCTTGTTATTAGCGGAGTAGACTTTAGTGCAAGAATGGTGCCTAGAGGCGCCAAGCTATTTTGGCACTACCCTTGAACTATTTTAGTCAAACTTATTTCACACACTGGTGTATTCCAATTGATAAGGGTTAAGTATTGATGCCGTTCGGTGCCCATGATGGTCAAGGGGCATAACCTGCAACCGAAAACTGTGGTCGTAAGGCCCAAAATCAGGGACCAGCAAACACTTGGTTTATCTTTAACCCCTTTTCTGCCACTGAACGCTAAATTTATTTCTGAAACCTTTATTCCTTCAACGACCAGAAGCCACAATTGTCTAGAAAACATGGATACAAACTGGTCTCGGTAAGAGGCATATATCCTTATGAGCCCCCGCGACTGCGGGGGTTTGAGGATCTATGCCTCTGGCAGTTGGGTCGTCAGTGTTCAGATTTCCTCTGCAGTAAAAGGGTTATCAGCAGGAACAACTTGGTCACGTTGTTATCACAAGCTAGCTTTAAAGCTGTCGCCTCAGCAGATGGCCCTAGCACCGTGTTAAATCCGGTGTCGGAAGCATATGGTCACGTCGAGACCCCCCTATCGACCCGTAGGTCAGTCTGACCGGACACTGGCACTGCTGGTCGGCGATTTTTGCGTGTTTGTCTGTGATTTTGGACCTTACGGTTTTCAAACTTAAAGTCCAAAATCGCAGACCAGCATACACGTTTTTGTCGACAGTACTCCACTTCTGTTAACACGACCTGAGGAAGTTGGCGGGACTGAAAGCAGGCAATACAAGGCAGGGGAGAACATGCTGCTTCATACGTCAATTCAGTTTTTGTTCAAGGAAACTCTTGTTCCTTTCTGGTAGTGGGGTGGAGGAGGGGGCGTTGGTAGAGTAGAGGTGTGGGGCGTGGGGTGGGGGTGGGCGGGATGAGGCGAGTGAAATGGGTGGAGGGACGGTAGAGGGATGGAAGGGGGAGAGAAACGATAACACAGACACAATCTCAGATGAAAATTGCATTAACGGCCAAAAAACAACGTTTGTGATTAGCCCACGGTACCGGACCGTCTTGAGAATTCCGCATCGACAAAACACAACGTGTGCTGGTATGTGATTTTGGACCTCACGGTTTTAGAGCCGTAGGGAACAAACTCACAGACCGGCGCGCACAATTATTTTAGCTGAGATTAGTCGAGTCCTTCGGCCCCTGTTGTCTCGATCGTCTCATCAGCCCCCCGTTGTGTTTCTGTTTCGCACGGGATACCCGTTGCATAATTGATGCCCCTCTGGCTCCAAGCATCCAGAAATTGTCTTCAAGGCGCAATCAAGACACAGGGATGGGCCAGGGGCGTTGAGTGAGCTTAGTCCTGCGCCAGCCACTAAGCAAGACGCTCAGCTGTAGCGGAGCACCTCGCTTTGTGGCTGGCGCTGGACTAAGCTCACTCCTTGAAGCTGACGGACCCCTTGTTCTGGTTCCTTTTGTTTCTCCCCGATTTAACCCGCTTGTGTCTGCGGTCACCGGTGCTGTTTACAGTTGCAGTGGCTGCAGGCACTAAAGGTTAATATTCAGAAGCTCAGTCCAACCGGCCACGGGTGCATAAGTTATTTTGTTGGGATCCGTCCGAAAGGAGTCCAGGCTTCTCATATACGGTCGCCTTGTCGTTTCTTCTGTCTGTTCTCAAAGCCCAACCTCTTGCGTGTGCCGGAGACACAGATCTTTCTGCGATTTTGCCGTCCTAGGCTGCCTGGAAACAAACTTTGTATGTAGATTAGAATCTGTTTTCAGCAACTTCGGATCTTTATTTATTTTATTTTGTTTTGCCAAGAGAAAGGTGGTCATAAAACGCAGGTGCTCTCTCAAGAGAAGCATTGAAGGGCAACAATAGTCACCTCTCGTCAGTTAAAGATCATCATTTAGGTGGCTACAGCCACTTAAATGATTGTTTGTAATATCAGTGGATCTCTCATCGCTACACTGAATAGGTTCTGCTGGAAGCATCGGTCTTTCGTCTTACTGTGTACGCAGATTACATCGTAGTTTTATCCACTGTGGGGTAGCAACCGATCATTTGGCTCGTCTTCTAGATTTCGTGCAAGATTTTGGGTGGACCAGACTCCAGTGAAACATTTATGAGACGCAGGGGCAGCTAGTCTTTGCCTTAATCGCGCATAACCTTCTCAGCAGGAGAAATCGGCAAAAATCCTCATCAGCTCTGACAGTGGGCAGGAACATAATTTCTGTAGGACAGTAAACTTTCTCTATGACAAAAGTACATAGATGGGATTACTGGTGTGCTGGTACGTTATTTTAGAATCCAATAATATAAAAAAAAAAAATCCAAATCGCAGATTCCGGATCCTAATATTCTTTTGTTGTCCTGTGGTTTAAGGCCAGAAAGCAAAGGATCTTGGGCCGACGTCGGCGACTGTGTGCAGGCCCACGGCGGCCCGAGGTGAACTGGGCCCGAGGGTCTTTTGTACCCTCTTCCCTCTCAGGTTTTACTGCAGTCTGCGGGGTCAAATTGTGTCTCTTGCACGAGGAATGCGATTTTTTTGGGTGCTTGTATAGGATTGTCATCGAGGGTCAGCTACGGTCAGCTTTCAAGCCTCGTTGTCTGGCCGCGGGGTCTGCAGGTGGGGACGA
Organism: Semisulcospira habei; assembly: GCA_036245525.1. Lineage (NCBI taxonomy): Eukaryota > Metazoa > Mollusca > Gastropoda > Semisulcospiridae > Semisulcospira > Semisulcospira habei. Next base: position 55,827,967 of record BTPG01000008.1, on the reverse strand, counting down.
TAGTCTAGTACACAGTACGCAAACGCTGATCGGGCCGATGCCAGCATTAGCCGGCTCGTCCACACAGCAACACACGGATGCATATAAGCAAAGCGAGGGTCCGAGGACCTTTTGCTTTCTGAGTATGTATGCTAAGATCTTGTCCGTGTCCGGTTACCCCTTGGGCCCCTCGGACACTGGACAGTGGCCAAAGAAAACACACAGCAATCTGTCACTGCTGGATCAGAGGAGTACACCCACGGATGAATGCATCCACAATATCGGGTACCTCCAGTCCAGTTCTACCAAAACATGTCCACAAATCAGCAAGAGGCATATATTTTCATGAGCCACTGCAGATGCGGGGGATCGTGGAAATCTGTATCTTTTGCTGATAGGGGTCAGTCAAATTGCTTTACGCCACTGTTGAGGGGGGTGTGGGGGGGGGGGGGAGGGGGCGGGGAGCAGCGGTTTGTAAGGGTAACTTTCGTACGTAGGTTGCCTAAACATGGTGACATCAGATCTGTACTCTATAACAAGCCATGCACATTTGGCCTACACCATATTAGGAGTGGTGTGTTTTGTATGTTGTTGCTTTTCTTGTTGAGGTCACATCTTTGCGATGTCAAGGACAATATCGCCTATGTGCGCATGTAATTAGCCGTTTAAGTTCAAACGCATCGAGATATGACAGTAAACAATGCAATATGTTGCACAGTTCATTTTTAGGCATTATCTCAGTGCTACCCTATCAGTGGTACCGCTGATTGAATTTACATACACAAAGGTATTTCAAGATTTTAAAAAAATGTAACCATTGACCGGTGACCCCCGTTTCTCTGAGAATCGTGCGTTTAAATGGAACCAGCAAGAGGCGCAGATCTTCTTCATAAGCTCCCGCAACCTGCAGGAGCTTGTGAAGATCTACGCCTCTTCCAGGTGAAGGTTTGCTGCCTCTGCTAGATCAGTAAACAGCGCCATCATGTTTCGTCATACGAAAAGTCCCAGGTCGGGTCAAGCCACGGCCGTGCCACCATGGGACACTATCATAGTCACCTGATACAACCACATGTATCACGGCCTGATCAAATTATCATGGCTGGACCGTATGCTACTCTGTCGCCAACATAACCAAGCGAACCACGAACAATGGATAATCTACGGGCTCTGTTCAGGGAACACAGGAGTAATAAGGAACAGTAAGAGGAATACCTTAACCCATTCGAGACGTGCCGCATCCGGATACGCGGCATAAGCCGCGTATCCAGAGGCGGCACGTTTCGAATGAGTTAAGCCTATGCCCTAGGAAGGCAAAAGACAGTAAGTTCATTTTGGTGAAAAGCACATTTTCATTGTATTACCTTGAAAGTCTCGCTCTTTCTCGAAAATGGACTACTGTCTTTTGCCTAAGGCAGACCTCTTAGTCTCTCTCAGTGTCCTTAAAGACCACGAACACACACAGAGCCATCAGCTGAGCAAAAACATAGTTCTGGACGACCCGCTGTGAACAGTTTTTATAACGTGTATTTTTTTTTTTACTATTAATTTTTTAACGCGTAGGTTGTTTTGTTGTTTTTTTTTTTTCCCCAACAGGTGTACTGAGAAGTGTCTGCGAAGTGTTTTTGGACACATTTGAGTGCTGTTGGTCTGTGATGGTAAACCTTGCATCGTAGAGCAGTGAGATGCTAAATCACGGATCAGCACACATTTATAGCGCGATAGGACCCTAAGCATCTTGCCATACTGAATGCCTCCCTCGATTCGCTACCCGTAGAGAATCGAGGGAAACAACCAGTGTGGCATCGTTCAGGACTGTGGTGGTGTTTGCTGATGGAGCGTAGACTACGGAACCTTGTCCATAGAACATTGTCACCCTTAAAGTCGTCCTCAGAACACCCTCAACATGAGAAACATGAGAATTGATATATCTCAGTCGGCAAGAGACAGAGACTCTCATGAGCCGCTGCGTCGCAGCGGCTCATGAGAGTCTCTGTCTCTTGCAGATATAGGGTCTGATAACTGCATATAGTAGACAGGTCGTGAAGTGTTTTCGGGCACTTGTTGCCTCGTTAACAAGCTTGTCTTTTGCCTCGGGCCCATAGGCTGGACGAACGATTTTTGTATGGCAAACATAATCCATGATACAGTATACCGACACTCGAGTTTCCAGCTAGTACGAGTAGCCTCAGGTGACTGTTTGACTAAAAACCATCGTGGACTTCCAGCTCAGTGACCCTCTTCCTCCCTGCGTCCCCATTTTCGCTCCTGTCGTAGGATAATAGGCGTAAACAAGGCTATAAAGGACACGCTGTTAGTAGGTTTGTTAGGTCCAGTGAAAAATCTCGTTATATTTATTTTTACCCCAAACTGTCATCCCTACCCCTTACACAACGAAAAGGTTTACACAGATATACCTTAGTCCAACGTGTTTTAAGTTAAAAAAAAAAATTATTATTATTAAAAATGGCCTACATATTGTGCGTGCTGGTTTGTGATTTTGGACCTTACGGCTTGCAGCCGTAAGGTCCAAAAGCACAGAGCAGCACACATTACAATTTGTCACCTAGCTGGAAAAACATTGACGCATCATAAGGCATTTTAAACGCTACGTAATTTAAGTGCCGAACTCCGACAAAATTAAACTGTCACCGCCACAACAATGGGATACCATCAGGTGTGTTCGCGTTACCATTACTCATTAGGCATTTCCTGACAAACATTTCACGGAATTAATCAGCACAAGGTCGCGTGTTTTGGTGCGTGCACTTCGAGCGATAGTAATTATTTATCCTTTGTTTTTAGTGCAGGAAACGGAGCCAGATGTAGAATTGCTAGCGCCGTGAATATCAGTTGTTCGGCTGTACTTCACTGTATAACCAGATATAATAACACGTTCTTCGGATAGTACACGTCTCAGGTGTAACATTTAAGGTCCTAGACTCTGTATATGTGTTTGCGTGGTGGTGGTGGTGGTGGTGGTGGTGGTGTGAGTGTGTGTGTGTGTGGGGGGGGGGAGGGGGGGGGGGGTAAAAGAGTACATTGAGGTCGTTTCTCGCTCTGTTGACCAATGCAAGCATCGAGAGATCTAACATCAAAATATTGCCCGCCTGACCGTAAGTAATGCGCGGCTGAGCCAGTTTATGGAGGAGCCGCCACAGGGACCTCCCTTGACCTCCTCCATCTGAACAGGTTTACATAGAACAAGAGCAAGAGGCATAGAGCTCATCTGCCCTTCCGATCGCAGGGTGTCATGAGAATCTATGTCTCTTCAAATGGATGGGCAGCGGAAGCGTGTTTTACAAAAGCAGAAATGAGACTAGGCCGCGTATATTGGAGATACCGAAAAGAGGCAAGAGGCATAGGTTCTCATGAGCCCCTGCATTCGCAGGGGCTCATAAGAATCTATGCCTCTTGGAGATGGATGGCGACTGATTGAGGAACTTGAGGTGGTTTGAGTGGATTGGGTATAGAGTGTCCATGCAGATTTTTAAAAAGATTTTTTATATTATTATTTTTTTTTTTAATGATCGCATCGGACATATTCACAATTCAGTCACTGCTCGTGCGGGTGAGCATTATTACCCACACTACACCACGACAAATCATTTGTATATATGTCCTGGTCTTTCATTTTAGATATTTAGACTTTAAGCAGTAATATCCAAATTTACTGACAATACATAAACTAAGCAATGTTGATATACGTCACCCTTCCAGTATTGTCTGTTCGCCTAAGCTTGGGGTAATTTAATTATCATGTTTCAATCGAAAATATGACCCTAAGACTCCAGTCAAACCGTACGGTCCGTGATCGAATCATGGACCAGCACACATCATAGCCTCGATGATACAGCTAAAACATGTTAATTTGGACTTTTAGACTGCACGGTGAAAAGTCCTGTCCAGGCCACAATATAGGCCAGCTCAATTTAACCAGTTTGCGGGGATGCCTTTTTTTGTTTCCGCATAATGATAGTACGATTTTCTTGAGATGTCGTGATAGACTCTGAAGATTGTACGCAGTGATTTTGAAATTGTTGCGTACAGTTGTAAGAATGGACCATGGCAGCTCAATTGCTGACGTACGATTCTGCAATTTTAGACTTGCACGCACTGTTAAGATAAATATCGAAATGCTTTGTTTGTCCATTTTGAAAAAAAAAAATCAATTTGAAATATTTCTGTATCAGTTGTGTAGTAACTGTCATTTCTAAGCGTGCTTCTATCTTCTTTGGGTTATTCTCTGCAATATTAGACTCTTTAATCTCGCCGAACCACTTTCATGTGTCCTAATGCAAACGGGAGCTTTGAACGTACGGCACGCGATTACTTTGCAGGATGAGCATACATTATGCATGTTCGGGGGGCCTGTCCCCTGGCCTGTAAACCGCAACATATCTATAGGCATTTGCATACACAGTGCATACATACCCTCGTTGAATGTACGCTCGAGGACCATATATGTAAAGTACGCAAGAGGCATAGATCCTGACAGCCCCTGCATCCTGCGGGGGCTCACCAGGATCTGTGCCTCTTGGAGATGAATAATTAATTCTGTTTTGAAAACAAAAGACAGTTCAGTCGATAGGAATGTGTCAAACAGGAATGTGTACTATTTATGGTATGGTGTCTCTGAACTTGTTAAAAAAAAAAATTGTGCCGCAAGGTTGTAAGTAAATGATGATGTTTATCTTTAAATGACTGGGTGTACGCGGTAGCTGGAAGCCCAGGTCGAACTGAAGCTCATTAAAAAATTTACTGTGTTAATCCCTTCGCTGCCAGTGATCGCGGCTTTAGCGTCTGAAAAGCAGTGCACACTCATCGACATTGGCGTGATGAATACACATGAAATCGGACGAAAATTGGCACAAAGAACACAGGACATAACAAGAGACATAAATCCTCATGAGCCCCCGCGACTGCGGGGGCTCATGAAGATTTATGTCTCTTGCAGATGGGTGGAGTTCGCCTTGCCCCAGCAGTGGGTTAATCCCAGGAAGGAAAATATGAAATAGAACTGCTGCCGATAAATTAACACGTATTGGGATTTTCTGCTCCGTTTAAATTTTGATGTTACAAGTCGATTTTTAATGATGAATGAATCGTCATGTTTAAGTGCAAATGTATTCTCTTTTATGTAATCATGATTGTGCTTGCTGAACTTGTTGTTGGTTGGCTTCAAAGCATTTTTGTCTAAAGTCAGTCACATTGTTTTTATTTCCATTTTGCAGGTAAGTGTCAAACAGTCTTTAAAGGAACAAGTATTAAGATTAATGTCCAGCCTGTTAGAGAGTGGACAGCAGCCTTTGTCTGTGAGTATATATGGTTTGCGTTATTTGTTTTTGTTTGGTCTATGCCCTACACACGTATGGGCAAATCCTCTTGAACATTGGTGTGTCTGTACGTGTTTGTCTGTTTTTTTGTTCGTTTCTTTGAAAAAAAATATTCTGTACGTTTTCAACCACCTGTCCATTACTTCTGAGAGTATGATAAAGAGGTGTGCTGGTCTGTGATTTTGGACCTTACTGTGGATAGCCGTAAGCTCCAAAATCACAGACCATCAAACATGGTATTAGTCGGTTGCATCGGAGAGTGCTATACCTCAAAACCGCCGACTGATAGTTTATTTATGGCGCGAGTAATAAATATCGCGATACAGGATAGGGAGAGTGGACGACACGGGCCCCGTACTATCATTACCCTTCTCTCTCTCTGTTTGTCGTATGGTGGGGTTCTTTACGGGTCTCGAGGGGCTCTGCTGGGGGTCGGAATCACAACGCAAAAGGGCAAGGGTTATCTCAGGACGTCTCTCCAATACAAACACAACCCCGGAGGAACCTTCATGCGTTGGAGAGAGTTAGGGATGTAAACGATTCCGATTCTTGAACGCAAGAGGCGTAGATTCTCATGAGCCCCTGCTTCGCAGGGGCTCATGAGAATCTTCGCCTCTTGCAGGTGTAAGGGTGCGTCTGAGATGTTCGTCACAGCTTGCTAGAGCTGTCATTCGCCGTTATATGATAATTGATTTGATATGATATAATCCATTAGGGGCCATGTCTAAGGTAATTCCATCTCTTAGAGCACACACGCAAAGTGCGTCGACAAGTGGATTGAATTCTTATGGGTCTTCGCATTCTGCAAGGGTTTGTGACAGTCTATGGTTTTGGCAGAATGTATCGTGCTCGCTGCATTTTACACAGTAAAATGATAAACTATCATTGATCCCAGGATCTTTGATATAATACATTGTGCACGTGCAACAATTTAATTGCCTGAGTTGCACGTCCTCGGAAAGCAAGGCGTTTTCATACCCGCACTGGCAGTTTTAGAGGGTTGTGATATCCTGTTGTAAAAATTGTATAGGGTTCAAATTTCCGGTTACATTGAAACGCAGAAAGGGTGAAAGGGAGGGGGATGGGACGGGAGTAATATGTATCTTAAAGACTCTTTGGTTTAAATGTTGCTATCTTCGAATCTCGCTGTAACTGACTCGTTTCGCTTCTTAACCTGTGGCATCAGATCTTCCCTGGTGACGAAAATCTTTACATACCCATGGTCTACTCCCAGTCTTTAATCTTCGGTCATTACGGCCTAGAATCGTAATGTCTAAACTTACAGACCAGCCCACATGCATTGTAGGAAGTGACCCCATCGGATACTCTGCAGGATAAGCACGCAAGCACATAATTTAATTATAACGTTTTCAAAACTCGTGTGCTGGTCGGTGATTTTGGACCTGACGGTTCTTGAGCCGTGAGGGCCAAAATCACAGACCCCAGCGCACAAGGTTATGCCTAGGCCTGTCACAGAAGTCCCAGAATCACATACACAGTTGGCACAAGCTGATAGGTGCACAATCTCACTACAGCGACAAGCGCACACACATTTGGACCTGTTTAGCCGATGCCTCAGTAGTTTATGCGCAGATACGAGGCGATGACAGCTGCTCTAACGCGTCCGATATGATGGTGACAGTGACTCGTTCGGATATGATATTGATAAAACTGACCTGGGGACGCGCGGACCAGTTGGTAAAAGGTCATCGGGCCGTCGTCGGCCCGAGGATCGTTTTGTTACTTGTCGGGGTTTACCTTGAGAGGGGAGATGGAGGGCCTAAGTAGGACGTGAACGCTTTTCAAGAGGGATGTTTGGGTGACTCCGTTTTGATGATTTTATGGTTGGTGATTCATAACTGTAAACTTTGCTTTCTAAATACAGCCCTTGCTCTGGTAATATGCAGTAGCATTTGCCATAATACGATGCATTTGGTGGCATAGTAAGTGCATATTGCTATAGCCCGTTTGTGTATACGGCTCCCTGTCGTAGATTAAAAGTCCACAACTAGCTATACTAGTAAAGCGTAGACTTTTGTTCTGTTAAAGTACAACACTTACAGCTACTTGTATCACAAGGATACTTTCATTCTTGAAGTTGTTTATGAGCGCCTATACTTGAACCCTTTCCCCGCCAGGAAAATGCGAACACCACCCAACTGCAAGAGGTAAAGAACCTCATGAGCCCCCGCAGATGCGGGGGCTCAAGAGGTTTTTTTGCCTCTTGCTGATCCCATTAATTCTATCCATGTCCCTTGGATGGATGGGGTTGTATGGCTTTGAATTTGCCATGGCTTCACAAACGTAATTTGCGTCCGCCGGGAGCGAATGGTTTAAAGTCTAATCTGGCCATCTTTAGACTTCAGGCCGTCTCTGTTATTATTATAGAGTTCAGTTTTCAAAATACGTTAGTTATCAGACTTGACTACTCTGGATAACGCACGCTTCGTGATAGTCATTATCAGTTAAATATTCGTGATGCGTTCACGAAAATGTTATCAGTGAATATTCTTCATTCATTCACGATAATAACACTATCAGCGATTAAAAAAAAAAATCATTCACAATGATAATGACATTAAATGTCACCATCCGTGTGAATGAGCAAGAATATTTTGCAACATTGTAACTTGTCTCCAAAGATTCTGTCCTATCAGTGGGACGCGGATGAGCCGTGGTAGTTCAAAGGTAGTGATCTTGCTGCTAGTTCGTTAACTTTGCTGCTAGTTTGTAAACATTGTCAGTGATACCTGTCATAGATGGTTGCGTTTAAAATTCCTTAGGTGATCGTCTGTGAAAGGTCTGACAGTGCCAAGTTTCCTGATGACAGCTTGCGTGTATTGTACGAGATAATGTGCCGCGGATGATGAAAGGGGCCGACCGACTGCGAAAGCGTAGTCATTTCGCGGCGAATTGACTTGAAATCACAGCTGAAAATCGTGAAATCTGCAAGAGGCATAGATACTCATAAGCCGCCGCAATTTGCGGCGGCTTATGAGGATCTATGCCTCTTGCTGTCTTCAGACACCCAAACTGCATCAGTCTTCCTCAGCGGGAGACGAGGCCAGCTGACAATCCAGCCTATAGTAACGTCCAACATAAATCGCTGGATAATGATAGTGTAAGGACAGGTATGATGGAAATTTGTATTGACACACACAGGCAATGTATATTGCCTGTGTGTGTCGTTACCAGCCCCCTTCATACCGTAATTTTAGATAGTTCGGCGATTGCAGTTAGAGGGTGGTACGTTATCTCAGAATAGCGTCATTGTGAACACTAGATGGGAAGACATTCTAATAGGTGTAGCCACAGGTTGCGGTAGAAAAATGCGTTTTGGCGCTGTATTTCAAAGTACAGTAATTATTTCTTCAAGTCATTGTAAAGCAAGTCTATGTTTACAGTGAATAGAGGATACATTGAAACACATGCATTGTGCAAACACATTTATCCAGTCCAGCCTGTGGTAGAAGAGGTGGAGAAGGTGGGAAAGATGTTGATGTATGTGTGCCTTCTTTAATAGCACATACAATCTGAAAGCACCGTCAGAGGGTATGGTTCTCGAGGCCCTGACAGTCCAAGAGCAGAGCCAGTAAGCCTAGCGCCTAGAAGGCCGTGATGTCCAAGATCAAACATTGCACATTTGTGTTTATCTTGCAAGTATGAAATATCTGTTAGTATTGCCTGGAATGATGTTTGACATCAAACTATCGCGTTCATCTGCGTGGATGCTTTTTTGCACGTGCGCATTGAACACCCCAGTGAGCAAAAGGCCTTCGGGCCGAAGTCGGCTGTCCTCGGCCCGCGCACAGCCGTGCGTGCCGATGACAGTTGACGCCGGCCCGAGGGCCTTTGCACGCTGGGTCATTTCAGAGTCAACAAGAAAAACAACCGATAACATCAGGTCAACAGATCGTCTCATTCAGCCCTGACACACTGTCTACAACAAGATGTGGATCGACCATGATAGTTGAAGGTGGTGCCAGAAAAGCTTCGCGCCTGAAGCTTTTCTGGCACCACCCTTGAACTATCATGGTCGGTGTCTCAAGTAGAGGGATGAGAGTTAAGACAAAATTGGCGTAGTTGTGGGACGTCTAAAGTTAACACTCGCAATCGAGTTAAGATTTATTTGAAGGTTCTTCGTATCTGAAGCTTACAAGACGTTCTGAAGTTTCTGACGAAAGAAGTCATCGTGACAGCCCTTTCCCCCTCCTCCCGCTCCCACTCGCCCCCCCCCCCTCTCTTCTCCGCGTGCCCCTCCCCCCCCCCCTTTCCCAAAGGAACACTAATACACTGAAACACTTTTTATAAAAATTCCCACTCGTCATTTCAGTTTTCAACTCATATAACATATCACATCACATCACGACATTTCGTCGGTAATAAATATCGGCAAACCAAACACTTATCTCGCCCATGTAATCTCTGCCGCCTATCCCACAGCGTCGACGTGTGCCTGTTGACCCTTGACCCCGACTCTTATCACCCCGTCTTCACACCGCATATCTTTCTATACATGCACAATCAATATAACGAACGGCGACAATCTGCGCAACGCACGAACCCGCACGGACCTGTGCAGGTTGCGGGGAATCATATAGTTCTTCGCCTCTTGCTAAATGTATTTACATTTAAATTTAGATCTGTTCCCGCCATCTGCGCATACACCCTTACACAAGCATGAAATGAACGTCGGAGTGCCCCTCGAACCTTTTTGTTTATTTCCCTCTAGTCTTCGCGTCTGCCAATTTGCACGTCATCCTAGGGCAGGGGGAGGGATATCTGGTTTTCGATCTATGGTGGCATTGTGTGCTGGTCTGTGATTTTGAAATTTACGGCCTAAACGCTGTAAGGTCCAAAATCACAGACTAACGCACATACACGGATCCGCGACGGCCCAGCAAATCTAAATGAGGTTAGGTCGAGCCATTTGAATCGAAGGTCAGTCAAGACATCGATGACCTCCTCCTTTCAGAAGAACTTTGACGTACGTAGACCTGGTAAAAGTCAACAAAAGCCATTCATATCCTGATGAGCTCTAGTGAATGCATGTGCTGATGAGGAGCCGTGTCTCTTTACAGTTGGAACGAGTAGTGCGTCAGACTGATATCATAAGCGGGATGTGTAGCACAATGTTTGGGAGTATTTTCCCTTCTCGAGAGGATCTCACGCTGGGACGTCATAAAGAAATGATACTGAATTCAAAATAGGGTTTTAAAGTATGGTTTTCAGCTACATGTGTGTGCCTCACTCACGATGTATTAAAAAAAAGTCTTATCAGTTTCCGAAATTTACATCTTTTTCAATGGAAGTAGACAAAGTTGCATCGCTATTTCTGGTTTAACCCATTCAGCACTGACGCTCTACAGCAGGAGATGGGTCGACCATGATAATTCAAGGGTACTGCCAGATTAGCTTGGCGTCTGTCGGCGCCAAGCTAATCTGGCACTGCCCTTGAATTATCATGGTCGATCCATCTCCTGCAACAATTGCATAGTCGTTAGATGACGCCTCCAAAATTTGGGAAATACGTGCGTCGAGCTGAATGAGTTAAGATTTCTGTCTTTTTAAAACTCAAACCGCCCATCCCCATTCCACTCGATTTTGCCTAATTTAATGTCTTTAAGTGCTTACCCCACCTGATGAGCTTCTTTTCAGAGATAATCAGAACACAAAAGCAAATTAACTCATTCAGACCCGACACACCACAATAGCTTGGCGCTCGTAGGCGCCAAACTATTCTGATGCTCGATCTGTCTCTAGAATTGTAATACAGTCCTTCAGAGGGAAACTTCAAAATTTTGGAATTTCGTCACTGGGGTAGAATGTTTTAAAGTCACATCGTATCTTTCTTTAAGGCCAACGGGAATCTGAAGGATTTGATTGATTGCTGGTCACTTTCTCTAAGCATTACTTTGCTAGGGTGACTTATCAGACTGATAGTTCTGTAGTTCTGGCACTGTTTCAGGTTTCCTTTCTTGGGGAGCGGGATCACTAGAGACTGTGTCCATTCTACTGGCCATTTCTTTTGCTCCCAGATCTTTTGACAGAGTGTAGTGAGGACCTTCGTTGTTACTTCTCCTCCATGTTTCAACAGTTCAGCAGGTACGTTGTCTACACCTGGAGACTTTCCTTCCTTCAGGCCGCGTACGGCTGCTTCCACCTCTTCAGCTAACACTGGCAGGTCTTCAGCCTTCCTGGCCCCAGCCTGGTTGTTTTGGAGGATGCTGGTGTCTGGCTCAGCCTTGTAGTTATACAAGTCTCGGCAGTACTCAGTCCATCTGTTTAGTACAGCAGTGTTTTCCGTAAGGAGTTGGCCGCTGCTGTCTTCGATGACTGTGGCTGTTCGCTGTTGAGTCATTCTCAACCGCCTCAAAACTTTCGCCGAGGAACTGCTGGCAGAAGAACAGGCTGGCTTCAGAGTTGGAAGAAGCACTGTAGAGCAGATTTTCAACTGCCGCGTCCTGATCGAGAAACATCTGCAGCATCAGCGCGAACTCTACCACAACTTCATTGATTTCAGGAAAGCATTTGATCGCGTCTGGCACGACGGACTCTGGCAAGTCATGAGATCGTTCAACATAGAGGAGGGACTGATCCAAATGATAGAAGCGCTTTACAAGAACGCCTGCAGCGCGGTTCTACTTAACAATCAGTCAGGCGAGTTCTTCAGGACGACGATCGGTGTCCGTCAAGGATGCCTGCTCTCTCCTGTCCTTTTCAACATATTCCTGGAGAAGATCATGCAGGAAACCCTCCACGACCACCATACTTCAATCTCTATTGGTGGCAGATCCCTGTGCAATCTTCGATTCGCAGACGACATTGACCTCATGGCAGGCAGCAATAGTGAGCTCCAAAACCTGACAGACAAACTTTCAAGTAGCGCAGGGTCTTATGGCATGGAGATCAGTACGGATAAAAGCAAAGTGATGATCAACACCACAAGCGACAGCAGCAGCAACATTTACATGAACGGCCAGAAGCTAGAAGAGGTCAATAGCTTCAAGTACTTGGGAGCCACCCTGTCCAAAGACGGTAGTTGCATAGCAGAGATCCGTATCAGGATAGGTACAGCAACATCCGCAATGGCCAGGCTGGACAGGATATGGCGAAGTAACTCCATCAGCTTCACCATCAAGTACAGGCTTTACAAGTCCCTCGTAGTGTCTATTCTGCTCTACGGCTGTGAGACTTGGACACTGCTTGCAGACTCAGAAAAGAAAATCCAGGCCTTTGAGAACAAGTGCCTGAGGAAGTTGCTCCGCATCTCGTACCGCGAGCACAAGACCAACGAATATGTACGGAGCATCGTCACTTCCCTGGTGGGCCCACATGAACCCCTTCTGGCAACCGTGAAACGGCGCAAGCTTGCTTGGTTTGGCCACGTGACCCGACACAACACCTTGTCCAAGACTATCCTCCAAGGCACTCTCGAAGGAAGTCGTCGGCGAGGTCGTCAGAGAAAGAGTTGGGTCGCAAACATAAAAGAATGGACCGAACTCGAGATGCCAGACTTGCTTGCCACCGCCCAAAATAGAACTCAGTGGAGAGCACTGTCTGTTGCTGCTGCCTTTCAGTCCCCCCAACGCCCAGTTCGGGCAAGGGACTGATGATGATGATGATGATGATGGTCACTTTCTCAGCGTCTCGTTCAAATGCCATTGATATGAAGCAACGGAGCATTATGAAGGCAATGCCCACAGGAACAAGACAACAACGAAAAGAGCAGATCTCCAGCAAAGAAAGCCTCACATCTACAAGAGGCATAGATCCTCATGCGTCCCCGCCGCATGCGGGGACTCGTGAGGATCTATCCCTCTTGCTGGCTTAGTTTTACATCTATATTCGTCGGCCGGAAATACTCGCCGTTCCGGTCTGAAATGTTTTCTGGTCTGTGATGTTGGATCTTTTAACTTTCTAGTCGTGTGCTGGTCTGTGATTTGGAGATTCCGACCAAGGACCGTAAGGTCCAACATCACAGACCAGCACACAGACAGAGCCGGGAGACAGAGGTGTCGCGGGAGAATCAAAACATGTCAGCGGGTGTTGCAACAACAATGAGCATTATTCTTGCCGGGAGGACATTATTCTCGCATCTTCGGACCTCCTTCCTCTTCATTGCTTCTGGTCATCTTGCAGACAATGAAAGCACTCTTCCCATCAACGCCACCTAACTGCGAGGCATAGCTTCTTATAAGTTCGGTGAGGGAGCATCAATACCTCTTGCTTGTAAACGTTTTATGTCTGTGTTCTTTGAGATAGAAGAAATCGTCCGACATTTAAGAACTTTGCTTTGATAAAGGGACTCGCCATGCTCCCCTGTCCGCACCGAACTCCACCGTCCGCTTTCTCATCCGCGAGACATAGACCCTACGAGTACGCATGCAGCTTAAGAAGGCTTTGGAGGATCAACACCTCTTGCTTGTAAACGTTTCCGTGTTCTTTGAGATGGAGATTGTCGATGGCAACTCCGCAAGAGGTCATCGAGCCATAGCCGCATGCGGGACTGCAACAGCCGCCGTCGGCCCAAGGACTCACGCTTACAGAGAAGGGGACTCGAAAGTTCTGCCCCCTTGGGCAGCAATTATATGTATACAACCAGCCTCAATGTCCTTTGGCCCTCATATTTTGGACAAAATGTTTTGTTCAGTCTCCTGCTGAGACTCCGATGTCCTCAGCGTCTGAGGAGCAGACGATAAGCTGATGTATACAGGCCAGCAAGAGGCACAGACTCCTATGGGCCTTTGCGGCTGCAGGGGGCCATGACAGTCTATGCCTCTTGCAGATGGATGACGTTGGTTGAACGTCTCTAGACAGGTTCTGTTGGGAGGTGGCATTGGTGTAAACCCAAACTAAAAATCTGATGAGGAGAGTCTCAAAAAGTATGCAAACGCTCATTCGAAAATTCCTTTACGGAACGAAATGATGAGCGGTTGGTTGTGCACTAAAGGAGCAAACCTCGGGACACGGCTACAGCTGGTCGAAACCGGCCTTCACTATACATGCTTAACCCTTATCATTCGGAATACACCAGTGTGTGAAAAAAAGTTTGACTGAAATAGTTCAAGGGTAGTGCCAGAATAGCTTGGCGCCTCTAGGCGCCAAGTTATTCTGGCACCACCCTTGAACTAAAGCAATTGGTCTATATCCTTATCTGTAAGTACTATAATGTAGCTTGCATATGGCAGTGTACACATTTGAAGCTTTTATCCTCAGTATAATATGGGTTGACGATACCCATCGGCAAACGGCCCAGGAGATCCTCACGCGCCATCAGTGGGCTGCATTGCATGCATGCCTTTTGCATCCAGGTTGTCCAGCCTTTGTCACGGAACACAAGGATAGTTTTCAAATCCCAAGCGCTCTGGATCTACCTTTTAATTGTCGGTCCATCGTATATATGAAATCCAGACCAAAAACGTGACTGCCAAGCGTGTAATATGCAAAGAAGTACCCAACGGAGAAAGAAACACGCTTAGAAAAGACAGGTACAACACAATTTATATTTCAGGTAAATACCCTTTGTCAAAATAGACAAACAAACAAACAGAGAGATTAGCCGCTACTTATCTTCATTGGCAAAAGGAACTGCCACAAGAGTTGCCACATTCCTTTTGCCAATGAAGATAAGTAGCGGCTAATCTCTCTGTTTGTTTGTCTATTTTGACAAAGGGTATTTACCCGAAATATTAATAAATTGTGTTGTACCCGTCTTTTCTAAGCGTGTTTCTTCTCCGTTGGGTACTTCTTTCACCGTATATATGTACGCAGGTATATCTACGTTTCACAATGTTAACTTTGTTGTAAATGTCTTCTATAAGCGTGTTTTTTTTTTTCTTCGTTGGGTTATTCTCTATGTTTCGAAGGCAGAAGGGTGTCAGTCTTTGATCGTTCAGCTCACCGTTGGCTGTCCTCACTTTTCCTAGCATGCTAAGGATCCTCGGGCCGACGTTGGCAAATAGTTGGCCGCTCATAGCCATGGCAGTGCGCGGACCAACTATTGCCGACGTCGGCCCGAAGACCGAGGACCTTTTGCTTAGCGGGAATCAATCCTCTTTTCTATATATTTTAACCGTGCATGGGTCAAGTAAAGCCGATCGACGTCGTCGTCCCGAAGACTTTTCGCGCACCAGTCGTTACTCTTTTCTATTTGGCTGTTGTTGCTACAAAGTGGCCATTCAGCCCTGGTAATGAGAGAGAAAGTACGAGAGGCTCTCACAAGCCAGCGAATTTCACGGTACGTCTTCTCCTCATTGAAGACGGGGGAACCTCTTATCAGAAAAGTGGAGGAGAAAACACTGAAAAGTTTTCTAGTGAGAAGAATGAAAACTAACGCGCTCTTCTCTCGCTGGAAAGTACCCACTTGACCACGGTGCTTGCGGAAAATTCTAATGCTATTAACAAAACAATCCCGTCTTACCTTTTTATCATTTCTTTATCTTTTTATCACTCATTTATTTAGCATTACTTTATTTTATTTTATTTTCTTTTTCTTTTGTTTTGTTTTTTATATTATTTTATTTACACGTAATTGATTTAACACCTGCCCACTTGAACCTTGAAATGTGTATTATTTTGTAGCAATACATAAATGTGTCTAGTGTGGGGAAAAGGTGTGAGCTACGCTGACATACGTTAGAGCACACGAACACTTTATATAACACTGTATGTAACTTTACATCTCTCAGAAAAGTAATTCCCACCTGTCACTTTATACAATATGAAAGGACAAACAAATAACAGGTGTAAGTTTTGCTGACATATGAATTTAATCTTGGACCACGTAAACCTGGTACGTTTAACCCATTCAGCCCTGACGCACCACAGCAGGAGATGGGTCGACCATGATAATTCAAGAGTAGTGCCCGATTAGCTTGGCGCCAAGCTAATCGGGCGCTGCCCTTGAATTATCATGGTCGATCCATCTCCTGCAACTGGTGCATAGTCTTTAGATGACGCCTCCAAAATGTGGGAAAGACGGCCGTCGGGCTGAATGAATTAACTCAGAGAAAACTTGAGAGAGAAGACGAGAGTTTGTTTGTCGGAGGCCTTGGTCGACTTTTCACTTATTTATAGCCTTCGACACAACATCCGTTTACCCTCCAATACACAGCAATCGTTTAACTCCTTCACAACCAGCGGACGCAGATTGTTGTACATTGAAGGTCAAAGATCCCCAGCCGTCAAAGAAACACGGATGCAATATGATTTCAGCAAGAGGCATAGATCCTCATGAGCCCCCGCGACTACGGGGGCTCATGAGGATCTATGCCTCTTGCAGTTGTGTGATACAGCATGTTTTCCTCGACAGTGAACTGTTTTAAATTCAACACCTCCTGCGTTTAGACAGGGCACCCAGCGTACGTAAGCCATCGAACCGAGAGACGATCCCAACCAAAGTGTGAAGACATAAAACCTTGCTATCCCCCCCCCCGCCCCCCCATCCCCTTTGTCTTCAATATGACAGCTGGACTCCCCAAATATGGTCTCGTAAAGCCCTGGGTGTCTTCACGCAAACTGTAGTTTCATCGCAGATCGCTACCAGGGGTCGCGACCATTTTGAATTTAGATCTCGAGCAGTAGTCTTTCCTACAGTCAGTGCTTGAATCTGACAGTCATACTTTAAATTCCGATGATTCTCTTATTCTGAGGGACATGGATAGGGTTAAATTTGTGATCAAGAGGCATTGATTTTAATGAGCCCGTGCAGATAGAGGGAGCTGGCTGAACGACTGGATGATAGGTCCCTGAACTGCCTTGCAGTTGGTTTTCCATTGTAAGTTTGAACAAAAGGTCCCATGGATAACTCCGACCCCTGGATCTGTTCATGAACATTATGGCCTTGAGAAATCCACGTGTGCTTCTTTTCGATTTTGGACCTGGCACAAATAACGGGATGGCGCCACTTTATTTCGTGCAGTGCCAGGAATTTTAAATAGTTCTCTGGGTTTAATGTCTCGTAGATTAAGCGATCCAAAATGTCACGGGTTAAGAAGCATAATTATGTAGCCAAGGACACGTCCGATGCAATTTCATGCGATACCATGACAAGATAAGAAATGTGAAGACAAGACAAGACAAAGTAATTTGTCCACAAGAAAAAAAAATCTCTTTTAGGGCAGACGAGACGGAAAACTTCGTTTCGCAAGTCTCCTCAACTATTTCCTGTTAAATGCCTGCGGGTTTTGTGCAGATGAAATGTGTCCATACGTTTGCGCTTCACACCTGCCCCACGCCCATTTTTACACCCCCCCACCCCCCCACCTCCCCCCCCACCCCCCGTCTCCCACCCGCCTTGCACCTTGAAGCCCCACCCAACAGTTTTCCAGTTTTTATTTTCCCCGCTGTTATGAACTTATATACAACCATTCACGCTTTCTCCGCCTCTCTAACATTTTCACAACGCCAAACGTAAACAGTTAGCAAAACCTCCCTGGCCGAAGAGATAAGGGAACGGATTAACCCCTCCCCTGCCAGGACACAGCAAACACCACCCATCTGCAAGAGGCATAGATCCTCGTGAGCCCCCGCAGTTGGGCTCATGAGGATCTATGCCTCTTGCTTAGTCATATTTGTGCTTTTCCGGTGTAGGAGGTACCAGGATAGTGAATAATGTTATGCCTCCAGGGATTTTAAATCAAATCCCCTCACCGCTGGTGGTTAAAAGGGTTAAGGTTGTGTGCTTGTCTGTTTACAGTTCATAGCTCTATTTTGGGCACGTTTGCCTCCCCGGGCCGTGATTCTGCAACAAGCCATCAGATAAAGGTTAACAGCTAGTGGTTTTAACCTGTATGTCCCAGTGGTGATCAACTGGGTATCTCTAAATCAGTGTTTGGTCACAGAAAGTATTGGTTGGTTGGTTGGTCTGTTCTGGGTTTAACGTAATGTCCACGCCACTGGAGTGATAATTGAAGGCTCTAATGGGTGATTATGGTAAAGATTATGGTATTATCGCCTGTGAAGCACGCCCTGCACAACGATCAATTCAGGCGCACTGCAGCCGTGCCATTTTGATGTACCAGGATCTAGGACCTTTCAATGGACAAAAAGACCCGACACGATTCGTGTAGGTTCCTTGTTCAGACCGACCTATCAAAAAGAGAGAGAGACTTATATACTGACGAGCAAAATAAATGCGACATTTTTGGAATCGTCGGAAACACGTCAAAAGAAGCTCGTCAGTATAGATTCTCACAAGTCTGTTATTTTAAATCATTTTCTTAAAACTTCCATGATTAATTTATTTACTTTGCTTGCTTTTTTCCCCTTTTCTTGTCGCATATGCTTTCCATAAATAACTGTGCTACACCTTTAGAAGATGAAGGCTAGTCTTGTGAAGTCATAGAAAAAATGTCAACACGCAGAAAACCATCAAGGAAATTTACATTACCTCTGCACTTGAAGTCCCGGGAAAACGTTTGATAGCGTCGACATGGAAGTTCCTGGTTCATGATAACTTTACAGGAAATATAGTTAAACAGTTTGACGTCAGGGCGACCGCTTCGTTTCTAAAACGCATTGAACAGTATCAAGCTGAACTAGCATATGTTGACTTGTTCAAATTTTCTTGTTGAGGGGGGGGGGGGGGAGGGGGGGGGGGCGGACATTATCTCTTTTGCTGTCAATGCCAGTCAGTTGTGTTTACAATTCCAGTTAATTCAACGACAGGGAACTCCAGCCGGCCCAAAAACACGGATACCAATTAAGGGGTAGCAAGAGGCGTAGAACCTCATGAGCCCCCGCGGGACCTCATATAGCCTCTATGCCTCCTGTAGTTGAGTGGCACTGGCTTTATTCCGGCAGCGACGAGGTTAACTGCCCTGCCAGCGTTTATTCGGATGAAATGATGCAAACAACGCTAGCATTTTGCAAGTTAACCACACATGGTCTTAAATGAAAAAAAAAACAAACCCCGCTCATATAATTTTTTTAAAGTGTCTAATTCTATCACTGAAATCGATTAACGCATTCGAGACGAGCTGCATACGGATACGCGGCTGTTAGCCGCGTATCCATGTGCTGCGCGACTCGAATGAGTTAACTGAAACTTAAAAGAGATGCCCCATTGTTGCCCTCTGTAGTAAACGTTCCCTTGATTGCGCCGATTGTGAGAAATCTTTCAAGATGTCATCCTGATTGTCATGCGGTTTCTGGGAGAGTATGGATTCGAACCCGGCAACCCCAAACGCCTGTCAGTCACTGAATGCACATTGTGCAATTATTTTCTTATTTCAGCTCTATTCTTTTGTTAAGCGTCCAGGCAATGGAAGAAGAAAAAAAAGGTTTCCTTTGTCATTATAAATTTTGTACTTTTCGGTAGAAAAAAAGACCATTATGATTAAACACGCGTGGTTCAGACGTGTTGTGTGCTGGTCTGTGATTTTGAACCTACGGCCTACGGCCGTAAGGTCCGAAATCACAGACCAGCAGACACCTAATTATTGAAATTGGGAAGGCAGCACTACGTTAAAATCAATCAGATTGTCAGTCTGGGAGGTCTTCGTGAAAGCCCATCACAATCATCAGCGTTATCTCCTGGTATTGAACAGATTTTCCGTTGACTATTTTTCCGGTGTGCATGCGTTGTACTGTTAACATACTGATAAACTAACTGCCACGCGAGCTCAACGCTTATTGAAAACGCTTTGTCCTCCCTTCGTTTAGCTAAACTCTCATGGGTCAAACCTTTTAAGATTATTTGCTAATTCGCGTCTCTAAGGTTTTTTTCCATGTACATAGTTATCTTAATGGTAGTGTTACACTTTTAGTGTTGCATATTTTGTAAATAATATTTGGTAAATAGAAAAAGTTAAATATTTTGCTTAAAAATCAAGGCTTTGTTCAGATTGGCGTGACGGTGAAGGACTGCCATGGTCTTTAAAATCTTTCCACCAATTTCGCAATCGTTCATATGTGAACTGAATTCTCTAGGAATTAGAAGGAAAAAAACAACAAACAAAAAAAACAAAAAAAACTCTTTACCACAATTCGCAATGTGTGAACTAATGTTCTCCAGGAAATGGAAATTATACTGTGAGCATTTTTAAACCTTTTCACCGCCATCTGCAATATGTGCCCTGAAATGAGAAAACGTCGAAACCGTGTCAATAGTTCGTGACAAATCTCGTCTGTCTGCTTTGTGGAAAAAGTGTGAAAAATCTACGATCTTTATCGGTTGTTTTTCCTACGTGCCTGTCCTTAAAACGGATGTTCTGATTTTGTCGCACATCATTCATGACGTTAGACCCTTCCGTGTGCAAGAGGCATAGATTCTCATAAGCCCCTGCAGCTGCAGGGACTCATGAAAATCTATGCCACTTGTTGGCAGTGACTGGCTTTGTTCGTTTTCAAACTTCATCTTCAGATTGAGGTAGTCATCGTGGTTTTGACTGCTTGTGCTTGAAAAGGTGCGTTTTTCATTAAGGTTTGAACGCTGTTTTGCTCTGTGTGAGAAATACTAGATATGAACGGCTTCCAAGGCTATTTTCTCATGAGGCCCCACAGACTTATAGTTTTCATGAAGATCTATGCAACTTTCAGATGGTCACCATATCTCAAACTCCGATCTCGTCCCATGACGTGTGTTTCATTTGTTAATGAAGTTCTATCGCAAGGACGGGAATTATGCACGTGAACTACGGCCAACAAGAGGCATAGATTCTCATAAGCCCCCGCACCTGCGGGGGCTCATGACAATCTATGCCTCTTGCAGATGGTTGGTGGTCATTTGAAGGTGTGTTTTATCGACTGTGCGATTTTAGCAGCTTCCTACTGGCATTTGTTTGTCTTCGCTGCTCTCTGGACCAAATTGATCTTTTGCCTTGAACGTCCGGAATGGCAGATTTACTTTGCCGGCATAACTATATGATTTTTTTTTAAACCCTGGCTTTCTACTCAGTCTGAGGGACGCAAATGATAAAGTACCTAAATTATCAAGGGAATACCACATCTTTTATTGAACCCAGCATTGCGATATATTTTGTTTTAGTCGTCGCTTTTAGGTTTGTGATCCTACAATGAGGTAAACGGTGATTTTACCATATTGTGCCGTAATTAGAATTCCTTATTCGGGAATACACTACAGTTCAGAAGACAGATCGACCGTGGCAGTTCAAGGGTGGAACTATAGGCGGCAATGCAATTTTCTCTGGCACCACCCACGAACTCTCAAAGTCGATCCATATCGTGGTATGGTGTGACTGGTCTTAACTCATTTGAGACTCATCCGCATACTCGGCATAAGCCGCGTATCCGGAGGCGGCAGGTCTCGAATGAGTTAATTTGTTAATTAATGCAGCTGGAGGTACCTGTGCATAATTTTGCATGAATGGCCCAAATAAAACGAGCCACTGCTGGAAGGGGCCCGGGGCAGCTTATTTTACAACGGATTACTTCATTTGAACGTTTTAATGTTTAATATTTCAATTGCCAGCCTCCCCCACCCGGGTCTGCCCTGGGGGACTTGGGTGGGGCTAACTACTTTTTAGTTCCCAGGGTCACCCTGGTCAGCCCCACAGGGTGGGTTTTCCTCTCTATTCTGGGGCATGTGTTTCTGTCTACCCTTTGTCTATTCACCTGTATTTGCCTTTTTAAAACTCTTCCTACTGTCTGCACTGCCTGTAGCTCTTGATATTGGATGCGTGTTGCTAAATGGTCTTAGCTTTATTTAGGCCCCATGTCGTAGGTTTATTTAACGTATTGGACCGGCTGGCGACATAATTCAATGTTCTGTTTAGTTTTTTTTCACAAGCAGTGCAGGCACGTCCTGAGAAAGTCTTGTTGCTGTCGGGGCGTTAAGCAATGTACAATCAATCAATTACCAGCCAGTTGGCCGATTTTTTTGTTTGTTTGAAAAGTCCATTTGCAAGAGTGATAGATTCTCCTGAATCCCTGCTACCGCATGAGCCCCTGCGACTCAGGAGAATCTATGCCACTTTGCTATTAAACGCTGAACCATGTAGATTTATCCTGAACCCTTTTGGTCCCAACGTCTCATTTCTGGAGGTGTTGCCTATGAACCAATTGCAGGAGATGGCTTGACCACGATAATTCAAGGGTAGTACCAGATTAGCTTGGCGCCATCAGGCGCCAGGCTAATCTGGCACTACCCTGGAATTATCATGGTCAAGCCATCTCCTGCCATTAGGCACTACCCTTTAATTATCATGGTCAAGCCATCTCCTGCCATTAGGCGCCAAGCTAATCTGGCACTACCCTTGAATTATCATGGTCAAGCCAGCTCCTGCCATTAGGCACTACCTTGAAATATCATGATCAAGACATATCCTGCCTTTAGGCGCCAACCTAACCCGGCACTACCCTTGAATTATCATGGTCAAGCCATCTCCTGCCGCTGTAGAGATCCGGGGATGAAAGGGTTAAACTTGGGGGGGGGGGGGGGGGGGGGCTCGTCATCGACCCGCAGGAGACCGATTTGCCCGACAAGACACGTCTCTTGGGGCGAATAATCGAACGCGACAATCGGCGCCTCAATTGGATGGAGCGAGTCTATTAATTCTGCCTGAAATCGAACCGTTGGCGACTACCTGTTAAAACGTGATCGTTCTAAATACACCAGTGTGCGAAATAAGTTTTACTAAAATAGTTCAAGGGTAGTGTCAGAATAGCTTGGCGCCTCTGGCGCCAAGCTATTCTGGCACCACCCTTGAACTAAAGCCATTGTAACTGTAAGTACTATAATGTAGCTTGCATATGGCAGTGTACAAATTTAAAACTTTTAGCCTCAGTCAGGGATGTCACTGGAGCTGGACACCTATAGGACACATGTCCTGGAGGGTGGCAGAGGGATAGGACATTTGTCCTGAATTGGAACAAAACAATAGGACATTTCGCGCGTGACAAAACTGATAGTAAAACAGAAACCACATAAACACAGGCTGAGTGAGATATTTATTGACTGTTGACGAAAAAGACATAAACGTAAAAAGGCAAAGAAAAGTGAACAAGTTATTATGTCATTCAGATAATACTGTCATCGCAGATTCGCATGAAAAACATATCAGGGCCTTGTAACAGAGGTAGCAAATTCTTCATGCTCAGGCTCACAACTCACAAACTAAACTGTCATTTTGGCACTTCAAGGAATTCACAGTGCAAGGAAATGTACTGACTAGAATAGCATTATAAAAATATTAGACCATGTACTGACTAAACGGAAATGTAATGATTAGTAAGCCTAAGGCTATAACAAAAGGAGATGAGCTTTCTGTAAGAAACTGTATAAGAAAAAAAAAAAATCATTCCAGTTACTATTTTTTTTGTTTACTTGTTCATGTTGTCATTAACCCATTCGCTACCAGAAACCTGCTGTGGAAGCATGGGCCACAGCAGGTTTCTGGTAGCAAATGGGTTAAAGATTTAAATTCTCACACTTTTGTGGCTAATAGACATGATGAACAAATGTAGAAAACTAATGCAGAAAATACTTTAAAAAGGCCTTGTCAATAGGCTACATTTGTTAGATTTATCTGAAACTTCACTACATGTAGTAGGCTGCTACACTGACTTGAAAATCAAAATGACACCCTCAGACTCAGTGGAACTGATATGAGCTGATCACTCAGCAGAAGTGGATGGTTTTTCTGAGTCCTGTTGAACAGTGGTACCCCTCCTAGCTGAAAATAGCTGAACTTTAGGGGCAGCCAATCAGAAGGTGATGTTTACGGAATCACACTCTACACGACCCTCGCTCGCGCAGTCTCGCTTTCGCTAAAAATAGCTGAACTTTAGGGTCAGCCAATCAGAGGGCGTTGCCGGGAATAACACACTACACGTCACTCTCTCGCGCAGTGTAAAGCCGACTACCGCAAAGCGCCAGCCTACTCGGAAAGAAATGTCGCTAGCGGTGTCCGCGATCAACGGAAAAACAATCGGACACATGTCCTCTTTTTGAAACAAACAATCGGACATTTGTCCTGCTGATCTTTCTGTTCATCGGACATTAGGCCAAGTCAATCGGACCATGCCCGGTGTCCGACGGCCAGTGACATCCCTGCTCAGTATCATATGGGTTAAAACGTGATCGTTCTAAGGCCTCGAAGTTTGATTTCATCGTAAGGTCTATTCTGTCTGCAGGAGGCACAGATTCTCACGAGCCTGTGCATGTGCTGAGGCTCATGAGAATACCATGCATCGGGTAATGATCGTTTCTGGCACAACCCTTGAACAGTCATAGTGCAGTCCATGTCTTCTTGTAGGGTATCCGATGGGTAACCAGATAACGAAAGATGCTCGGGCCGACATTGGCCGCCGTTTGCCCGGTCACAGTCGTCGTTTGTTGGTCAGTACTTGTGGTAAACTTTGTCACGCTGGTTGTGCTTGTGATAAGCTTTGACACACTGGTTGTCTCCCTCGATTCGTTGATCCGCGGTAGCGAATCAAGAGAGACAACCAGTGTGATGCTTTTGTAGCATTGGATGGGCCATCAGTCCGTTGATCAGTCAATCAGTCGATCCGTCAAACCACTTTTGCAACTTAGAATCAAACTTCAGCAGCACGTGTTCGAATTCGTTACAAGGTGCGGAAATAAAATCCACGGAACAGTTAGTGTAGCGTGTGTTTAAATTTGATAGAGCAGTTTAGCGCGTGCTCAAACTCGATCGAACCGTTTGATGCTTGTGTGAACATTTTTTTTTTCGAACCGCTTTTTAAATTGATTGTAGCTGGCTTGTTTTGCCCCATGGGTGTTTTGGAAATAAAAATTCTATAAAGCTGTTTCAACATTATAAACACAGATTATGACGCGTTCGATCTCATTTCAAGGGTCTGTTGATTTCATAGCATGCTTTAAACTATGTGCTGGTCTGTGATTTTGGACCTCACGGCTGAAAGCCGTTAGGTTCAAAATCATAGACATGCACCAAATTATTTCGACGCAAGGGGTACACAAACCCAAATAGAAAATCCCTTAGTGGTTTTAATGTGTTATTGATTAAAAACACGTTTTCGAAAGTAAGTTTAGCTTTTCGCTTGTTGCTAAATCGGTTTGGTAGCGAACATGATCGTTCGGGCTGTTGTTTGTAGAGCACTGATATTTTGATTGTACCTTCACAAAGGAGAGATCTTAACATCGGTAACAATTCACAACTTGATTTGACAAGACAGAATACTCCTACTTTACCCCCCACCCCCCTCCCCCACCCCTTTCCCCCCTTGCGCATGCAGCTCTACCAGTACTGTAGACGCCGTACCCGTGGCTGCAAGCACAAGAGAGTTAAAGACCACCATGCCAGTACATTTAACCCATTCAGCCCTGACGCAATACAGCAGGAGAGGGGTCGATCATGATAATTCAAGGGTAGTGCCAGATTAGCTTGGCGCCTTTCGGCGCCAAGCTAATCCGGCACTGCCCTTGAATTATCATGGTCGATCCATCTCCTGCAACTGGTGCATAGTCATTAGATGACACCTCCAAAATTTGGGAAATACGGCCGTCGGGCTGAATGAGCTAACCCTTTCGCTGCCGAGAAAATGTGAGCATGACTGATCCAACTGCAAGAGGTATAGCGGGGGCTGATGAGGATCTATACCACTGGCGGAAACCAGTTGGTTGAAGATGAGTAAAGATGAGTTAAAGACGATTTCAAGAACACCATTTGCGTACACTAGCAGTGAAAGGGTTAGTCTGCAGCAGACACAAAGTCTCATGAACTGGTTCAGCAGGAGGCTGCTATGATAATGTTTCCCGTATCCACCTCATTTGCATCCTCAGATTGCTAACGGTGCGACTATCAAAGTTCACTGATCTTGCAAAGTGATGTCAAATGTTCGAGTCCTTAATGCTGTACACAGTACACCAAAGGCCATCGGGGCGAAGTCGGTCGCAGTGTGCCCGCGTACGACTGTGCGCGAGCCCACTTCGCCCCGATGGTCTTCTGCGTACTGGGTGGAGGGTTCGTGAGAATCTCAGCCTCTGACAGATCATTGAAGGGTAGAGGCAGAGAAACGGCAATTGATAGTGTTTCCTTTTTTTTTTTTTTTTTCCTAGTTTGTTTCCTGGCAGCAAAGAGATTTATTTCCAGTCGATGACAGTCACCTGTCAAAGCAAATCATTTTACCAGCGGCAAGATGAAAGAAGTATTGATCTGTCTTGTGAATGTACGGACCTGATGCGTATTTCAAAGCTAGATGCCCACATATGATTTTTTAGAAATCTGAAATTGGCATTTTTTTTTAAATAATTAGAAACTCTTTGACCAGGCGTTCTGTATTAAACTCTTAGATGCTGAAACGTGGCACTTTTTTTCCCTCTCCTCTTTTTGCGCGTTTATGGAAATCTCGGTGAATTAAATCTGTACAATTTGATGAGCTCTTGAAAGCTAGATGCCTGTTTTCCATTTTTCCGGGGTTTTTTTTTCCCCTCTAAAATTTGCTATTTTGCAATTTGGAAGTCTTCGACCAGGCGTACATGATCAAACGCGGAGATTTCAAAGCGTGGCGCGCCTATTGGATTTTGTAATCTGGTCTTTTGGCATCAATGTCTTCCAATGGTCGATGAACCTTTTTGCGTCTGGCGGTAAAAACGGTGGAGAGTTATCCTGCATGTATCAGTGTTCAACTTAATCCTTTCAGTTTCACTGCGGCAGAACTGTTTTGGGCGACCACCTGTCATTGGCGACCATTATTTGGGTGTCTGTAGCCGCATACATGGCAGTCTTTAATTAACGTGCCATCTTACGTACACTATACATATATTTTTGTTTCTGAAATCTTAGTTCTTTCAACGACCAAAAGCCAACACCGTCCAAAAAACATGAATACATGTTCTCAGCAATAGGCATAGATCCTTATGAGCCCCCCTGTCGCGGGGGATCATGATGATCTATGTCTCTTGCAGTTGGATCATGTTCACTTTTTTCCTCGACAGTGAAGGGGTTAACACCATTCTTTTTTTTTGATAAAAGGTGGTTGCTGAAAAAGCGTCTATTATTGTTATTTAGAGCCAAATTACTTAAATCTTAAGACTTGTTAGTACACTTTTACCGTTCGAGTTGTTGAAATGGATCGACCAAGGCAGTCAAAGTCTCTGCCTGATAAACTCGTTTTTTTTCAAGGCGCCACATTTATTTACTTGATCCATCTCCTAGGAAAATCACGCGTATAGATATCAGTCGCTATCCTTGAACTATCATGTTTGATTTATCTCTTGCCTGTGGTGCTGAAAAGGCAAAGTAAATAACTATCATAGAAGGAAACAAGCTTCACAAGGATATAACAGTTTACTAAAATCTCTTTTGGTCTGGATTTCGTTTCAGAAGTGAAAGACTTAATCTGTCTTTTTAACCAACCCGACAAACACGCGATCGGAGTGTATATTTGTCCTGGGCGGATACGATTGCTTTCAGATGGTATCCGACTTGTAAAACTGAGAACTGTTTTTTTTTTTTGTGTGTGTGTGGGGTAGATCTGTCTATCACACAACCCCCTCAGTCATTTAGTGAACCAACTTAATCTGCAAGAGGCACAGATTTTCATAAGCCCCTGCGGCTTTGACGCAGGCCGGGGCTTACGAAAATATGTGCCTCTTGGTGAAACGGACTGAGGGCTTGTATGCTGATTCCTATGCACGCTATAGCACAGGGATCGTTCTGTTCTTCCTGATCCAAACAGTCTAGATCGGGAGCCATGAGATAAACGCACAGAGCAAGTATCCGAGGACATTCCCAAAGATTGGCCTTACGTACATATCTGTCCTTGGGCAGAGGAGGTCGTCGTGACTGCGTTCACGTCAAAGACAAGCTACCTGGAGTCATGTTTGCACTAAAGATCAGCACTTGTGTACGAGAAAGCATTAAACCAGAGGACAAACAGACGCCCAGGCGGAACTCGCTTTTATGGCATTGTAATATGATATCTTAGCGATTTGTCCTCGATTGTTCTTTTGCTTGTCAAATGCGCCGCAAACATTTTGCCATCTCTCGAGGAGACCCAAACGGCCGGTGACTTTGTGTAGCCTATGACAGATGAAAATTGACGACAGCAAGAGACATAGATCGTCATGCGCCCCCGCAAGCTGCGGGGGCTCATGACGATCTATCCCTCTTACAGATGGGTCTGTTAGTTCAACTCGTCGATGTCCGTGCCCAAAAAGTCTTCGTCAGTTAATCGTTTGATGCCCTCCTTCGCCTGTGGAACATACATATAATGTTCATTACCCAGAAGAATGGGCCCTCGAGGCGTCGATAATCATTAGGATCTATGCCTCGTTGAGTGTCCCATTCTTGGCGTCTCGCAACAAAGTCATCGAAGGAGTCCTCAAGCCATCTTGACATTTTGACTGTAAGCTTATTGGCCATTCTCCACGACAAAAAAGCCCTCTTCGGAGACACAGCCTCTTGAACTCGCGTCTCGTGTTAGACTATTTTCTTTCGTCGGCGTAGACAAAACAATTTCTTGCTGAGCAAGCTTGGCAAAATGCCTCGTGCTTGTCTCAAAAGCATATCAACATCGTTCAAGGGCAGTGCCAGATTAGCTTGGCGCCTTTCAGACGCCAAGCTAATCTGGCACTACCATTGAGCTATCATTGCCGAATTGTATCTCGCAGCCGGCATGCAGTCTCTTCAGGCGCCTCCCACGCTTAGAAAATCTACGTACGGCAGAAAATAGCTAAAGAGTCAGCTTACCTTACCGACAGCTAGTTTTAAGAAGATAGCGTTGAGGGATGAGAGAGAGAGTGAGCGATTTTGTAACAATTGTTTTGAAAAGGAAACCCCTTAAAGACGTGTTATTTTCCTTTGGAATTGCGGCTTACGTGAGTCGAAGGGGCTTGGTGTGATCGGTTGGTGGTGGCGGGTGGTTGGGAGGTGTGGTTAGTACGAAAACAAACAGGTAACTGACATAGCTATGCAGGGATGTGAAAAGAAAATGGGCGGATGTTACATGACGGAAGTCCTGTCTCAAAATATTTTTCGTACGCAGTTGATGTTTTTCTTGCGTTTGGTGTTTTGACGATTTCGATGGAGGATTGATAGGAGGCTAGGGACCCATTCGCATCTTGACGCAAATGCCAATGAGAGTTGGCGAAAGAATAAAGACCATTGCCTACGTCAAACAAAAACGTGTCTTTGGGGACCCATTCGTTGTGTGACTGAAAGAGCTGGCATATAAAAAGAAAAGAACATTGCGTACGTCCAACAGAATCCTCCAAGCGTCTCTTTTAGGGTATAAAAATCTAAGGTATGCTATAATGTGAACCCAAGCAAACATGACAAACTGTAGACCGGCGTAATTTTAGGCCTAACGTTTCCTTTTATTTCCATGCCTTTTGATATATATATCCTGGAATCTACTTCTTCCAAAACCCTCTACGCTACCATGAACACACTCCTAGGCACTCCTAAAGACACTCCTCTCCCCAACACACACAGCAGAGAAGAACTCCCGTCCGCTTTTTCCAACTACTTTTCCGACAAAATTCAAACTCTGCGCAACACACTCGACTCTCTGCCTTCCCCTCCTTGCCCTCCCGACACCCCCTTTTCCGGTACCCCCTCTCGTCCTTCCGCCCCGTCTCTCAAGAAGAAGTCCTCAAAACCATAAAGTCCATGCCTCTCAAAACCTGCGAACTAGACCCCCTCCCAGCTACTCTCTACCGGGATGGCCTTCCAAAACTTCTGCCCTTCATTACCGACATCATCAACACATCTCTTGAGAACGGTTCAGTCCCTGATATCTTCAAGTCCGCCATCGTCCGTCCTCTCCTCAAAAAACACAACCTCGACCCAAACGAACTAAAAAACTATCGCCCAGTCTCCAATCTCTCTTTCCTGTCCAAGCTTCTTGAGAAGGTTGTTCTCAACCAGCTCAACCTCCACCTTGCCGACAACAACCTCCTCAGTCCATTCCAGTCTGCCTATCGCGAACACCACAGCACTGAAACAGCCCTTCTACACATCTTAAACGACCTGCTTCTCTCCACCGACTCAGGCAACATCTCCCTTCTTACGCTACTCGACCTTTCTGCCGCCTTCGACACCATAGACCACTCTATCCTCCTCCACCGCCTTCGTCACTCCTTTGGCATCACTGACTCTGCTCACTCCTGGTTTCTCTCATACCTCTCCGACAGACAGCAGTCCGTCACCATTGACGGCGTCTCCTCCAACCCAGTCACGCTCTCCTGCGGAGTACCACAGGGGTCCGTCCTGGGCCCGGTCCTTTTCACACTCTACACCTCCCCCCTGTCCAACATCATACAGTCTCACCACATACGCCACCACCTCTACGCTGACGACTCACAACTACTAGACAAAGACAAACTCGACAACACTCAGTCACTACTGACTCGCACGGCTGACTGCTATGAAGACGTGAAAAACTGGATGACAGCAAACAAGCTTAAACTGAACGACGACAAAACGGAAGCCATGTTGGTAAGCACTCGCCAGAAACTTTCCCAGCTCCCTCCCTCTCTCCACCTTCAACTCGACAGCACCCCCATCTCCCTCAGTGACTCGGCCAAAAACCTTGGCGTTATTCTTGATTCCTCTCTTACCATGACCAGCTTCGTCTCCGCCACTGCCCAGGCATGCTACTTTCACCTCCGCCGCATCAGTCAGATCAGAAAATACCTCACCACCGAAGCTGCCACCAAACTTGCTGTCTCTCTCATTCTATCTCGCATTGACTACTGCAACTCTCTCCTTTCCGGCCTCCCTCACTCTATTCCACTCTCCAGCGCATCCAGAACAATGAAAGAAAAAATCCGACCACATCACACCCCTGCTCAAACTTCTTCACTGGCTTCCCATCCCACAGCGTATCCAATACAAGATTCTGTCTCTCTGCTACAAATCCCTGAACAACTGCGCTCCTGCCTATCTTTCCAACTTACTTCACCCCTACACTCCTTCCCGCTCCCTCCGCTCCGCCTCCGACCCTCTCCGTCTCCACATCCCCCGCACCAAACTCAGCACTTTCGGCCCCCGCGCCTTCTCAGTTTATGGTCCATCCACCTGGAACACTCTCCCACTCTCTCTCCGTCAGAAAGACTCTCTCTCCTCCTTTCAGTCCGCCCTCAAAACTCACCTCTTTCAACAGTTCTAGCACTATTTCACCACACTCCTCACAAAAGATGACTGTCGCAATATATTTCACCATTTGTTGTACGTGAGTCGTCTAAAGCGTGCGCATGCGTGCGCGAGTTGTGAGTGCGCGCTTAGAGTTATAATTATTATAAGATAAGCGCATTATAAATACCGTAATTATTTTATTTTATTTATTTTATATATATATATATATATATATATATATATATATATATATATATATATATATATATATATATATATATATATATATATATATATATATATATATATATATGCGTATATGTGCTGGTCTGTGGGTTTGGATCGTATAACCTAGAGTCGTAGGGTCCGGAATCCCAGATTAGCCCAAATCATTTTTTGGCGGTAATGGATCCCTGGGAACAGTTGTCGTTAGTACTAAGACTGACATTACGCTAATCTCCCATGAATAGGCCTCATGTATTCCTTTACATGTCAAACACGACCTTAAACGAGGATCGGGTTTAGATAGCCAACCAAGAGCCCTCCAACTGCTAGAGGCACAGACCCTCAGAAGACCCCGCAGGTCGCGGAGGTCCATGAGGGTCTCTGCTTCTTGCTGGCGTCAGACCTCATCCTTCTACATCTGTGTTATTCAAGTAAGATGAAAGGGTTTATCATCAGTTGTTCAGTTTGGGACTGGTGGTTGATGTTTCAGTAAAGAAGATGTTAAGTCTTTTATTAAAAAAAAAAAAACTCATTCGCGGCCAGCCGCATCCGGATGCGGCTGGCCGCGAATGAGTTAGGGAAGGGAGGGGGGGGGGGGGTGGGTAGGGGGCAAGGGTAGAAGGTGGGCGGGGGGAGGGGGGGGGGCGCTGGGGGTTCGGTCATGGACGTTTATCTGAATCTCCGTTGACGCGAAACGGTGCAACAGAGAGATTCAATTGTTAGGGGACAGATAAACGGTTTCACACATCTTGGGGGATGCTGTGAGGATCAGATAAATCTTTTGGCGACTATTGGGCTGTATAACAGATTAGTAGCAGTAATAGTGGTAGTATTAGCAGCAGCAACAGCAGCAGTAGTAGTGGTAGTAGTAGTAGTAGTAGTAGTAGTAGTAGTAGTAGTAGTAGCATCTCAATGTGTAATGTGTCTTTCTAATGACGTCACCCTGGAGGGTTTTCTTTCTTCTTCATGCTCTCTTCACATGCTCAATCACAAAGAAGTGTATTCAGTGCTACTGTGAACGCAACTCCTAATCTGCTTGTACGGCCTCTGATTCTCCGAACGTTTGCGACGGTGTCCCGTGTAGTAACTGTGACAGCGTGATTGGGCGCACAGCTCTCTGACACAGAGAACATGTTGTTGTGAAGGTGTCGCGACGCGAATGTAAAGGTGTCGCGGCGGCTGTTTTCCATGTCATGCCCTGCGACTACGAGACTAGATAGGGGGTCCCGGCAAATCTGTCGCTGTGTGTGGTAGTCATTTATCTGACAAAAAGCCATCTTCGCCCAATGCTAAACCCCGTCCGACTGCCAGTGGACGTAGATTTTTGGAGTCATTGTAAATTCAACGTCACAGATCCCTAGCCGTGGAGCGTGGATGCATAGTGGTTTCAGCAAGAGGCATAGATCCTCATGAGCCCCCGCATTCGCGGGGGCTAATGAGGATCTATACCTCTTGCTTTTGGGTGACGTTCAGTTTACCTCGGCTGTGAACGGGTTAATACGTGATGATTGTATTACAATGAAAATGCGGCTTTTTACGAAAAATGGATTTGTCGTCTCTGCTTTCATGGGGTAGAACCGTAATACTCTGTGATACTCTATGCCACTTCAGTAGATGCGTGGTGGCCTTTGTATTCGAATGGCTGTGGTAAGGTCCTCAGTTCTACCGGTTGGCATGTCATGCCTTCTAAGGAGCCTTTCAGCCAAGTCAGGCTCCTGCGGATCTCTATAACACACCTGCTGACAGGTGTCACAGATCAGCAATCTTCCGTCATGCGTGGAGAGAGAGAGAGAGAGAGAGAGAGAGAGAGAGAGAGAGAGAGAGAGAGAGAGAGAGAGAGAGAGAGAGAGAGAGAGAGAGAGAGAGAGAGAGACTCCCCACCTGATCCTTTTAATGTCATTATCATTTGAAAAAGTACTCCCCACCGCAAGAACCATGTCCGGGCCCTTACTCTCCCCCCCCCCCCTCCCCATGCATTGACCACACGTCTTCGGTACACCCCTGCCCCATCCGTCATTTTAGTGTGCTGGTCTGTGATTTTGGACCTTAAGGCTGTGCCGTAAGGTTCAAAATCACATACCAGTACACTGTTCTTGCAATTTCATCTCAGGCACCTTGTTCATAAAGTAAGGATCAGCAAATGTCGAGTCACAAAGCGACTTTGCCTTATCGAGGTAGACATTTTTCGTGCGTTCTGCGAGACACATTTGACGACACTGAAAAGCATATACTAACTCGTCATTAAAGAACAGGCGCCCAAAAAATCCACGTATTACTATTTAAGTACTATTTCGTTTCTTATCGCGTATTGTAGGCCTGCGATATTGCTTAGAAATATTTTACCATGGTGCGTTAGCTCTGACCAATTTGTTTTGTATTTCTCGTATAACAATACGTGGCTTCTACAGCGAGAAGTTAATGACGAATTTGGGGTATGGCACCCCGTAGATACCATTCATATAGAACGATTTGCTGGTCTTTGATTTTGGACCTTACGGTTGAAAGGGGGCTGAAAGCCGTAAGGTCCAAAATCATAGACCAGCACACAAATGTATGACTTCAGGGTCAGGTTGCAAACTTGTGCGCGCGTGATTGCTTTTTAGTACGTGGATTATAGAGATTACCAATGTATTTTATCACTGGACTTCTATGCTGTTGTCGCACACGACTTAAGATCATCAAAAGGTTAAGCTGAAAGTTTGAGGTGTATGGCCGCTTTTCATTCAGTTATTTGTAAGAAAAATAACCCTGCTGGTTTAATTTCGACCAATCATGGAGTCCCGATCTCAGAACAAATGAAGCTAGTAAAGTAGGTAAAAGCACTGTCAGGGGAGAGAAGTGTGCATGATCGACCAGTGATCATAGATCTACTGTGGTCAAAGCACACACACACACACACACACACACAAAAGAGATTGGAAAGAGGGGGTGCGCTAAGAAAGTGATTGGAAGCAATGCATATGGAAGCCCCTCGAAGGGGGGGGGGGGGGGCGTATCACATATCCCACTGTTCCAGCCACTCAGTGCATGGAAATTTAAATCTAGGTCCCCCAAGGTCACAGTAGATCTATGATCACTGGTCGATCATGCACACCTCTCTCCCCTGACAGTGCTTTTACCTACTTTACTTTGTAACCTTCCTAAAATATGAGCACTGGCAGTCTCTCCTTTTCTTTTCAAATGGAGCTAGTATTTTTCACCAAGAGACGTAGATTCTAAAGGGGCTCAGTCATGACAATCATTGCCTCTTGCAGGGGCCATGCTGGTGGATCGTTAAACCATTCATTGCCTAGAAAAAATGAACGCGATCCAACAGCAAAAGATTACAGGGGCTCATGAGGATCTGTGCCTCTTGCTGAGACCAGTTTTTATCAATGTCCCTTGGACGGTTCTGGCTTTTGGTCGTTGAATGAACAATGATTTCAGAAACAAAATGGACCTGCAATCAACCCGTCGACACGTTACAGCGTCATATCAGTGGATCGACCATGGTAAAGTGTGACCGATGTTGTCGCATTTCTTTTGCTCGTCAGCATAGATTGTGGATTGTTAAAAAATGTCCTGGCCGATCTGAAAGCTCAACACCCTCGATCGACCGGTCCGCAGTTTTAAATCGCTACACCCTGCAGGTCTGGCTTCAATGAACCCGGTTGTCGAGCTCACTCTCTCACCCATCTCTCTCTTTTCGCAAGAGGCGTAGATTCTTATGAGGCGCTGCAACTGCAGCGGCTCATGAGAATCTACGCCTTTTGTCTGACAATGATCGCTTTCATTTATCCCTGTTTCTGGACGTTGTAACAAGTCGAAGTAGATTTTGCCCGTAGCTGGGCAAGCTGAGCGCTGCCGCTGTGCTATGGCGTTTGTGTCATTGAGGGCTGCATTACGTACGCTTGGCGGAGCCCCTTCAGATGCTCCTTTCAAATACGGCCTCTCCGCAATCACACGTGTGTCGACACAAAAGCCTTCTGCGGTTTGCATGCGGCCGGGATCCTACGGCTTGATCGCCTTGCATACAAACCGCAGTTGCAGCCGCAAGCAGCAACCCTAATGCTTTTCTCCATTTCACTACTCATTTTCGGGCATAGACGTGAGTATTTGGAAGTAAGCGGCCACCAGCCAGCAGGGGCTCATGAGTGTCAATGCCTCTTGCAGATGGTACAGCCTTGTCTGATGGACAACTTTCGGACAAAAATGAGCGTGGTAGAGTTAGGAGCGATTTTACGTCTGTATTTTCGCAGCGTGCATGTAAGGATACCACGGAAGAAAACACGTTTACTCCAGGCTTTGAGGACCTCTTTTAGCAGAAGTGCCGTCATTAAAAGAAGTGTCTTTAACTTGGTTATGGTTGCTCGTTTTTATGGCCTGGCGGTCAGATGCTTACAAGTGTGTCTTCTGGTATTTGGTTTTGAACCTGAAGTCCTGTTAAGAGCCGTGTGTGTGTGTTGCTGGTCTGTGGTGATGGACCTTGCGGCTGCGACCAGAAGATTGGAGGACGCAGACTGCTGTACACATCGCTTTTGGCTGTCCATTGCTCCTCTTTTGAGGTGATTCCTGCAGAATCACCTCAGCGGAAGCGATACTGACAGCCACAGGAGTAATACAAACCTAAAACCCGAAAAAGCCCAAAACATGAGATGCTTGATTAACCCATTTAGCATAATTTGCTACAGCAGGAGATAGACTGACCATGATATTTCAAGGGTAGTGCAGATTAGCATGGCGCCTTCAGGCGCCAAGCTAATCTGGCACTACCCTTGAATTATCATAGTCAATCCATCTCCTGCAGCTGGTACATAGTCATTAGGCAACACCTCCAAAATTTGAGAAATGGGACATTGGGGATTAAGCGCCTCTGAGTCCTGGCTGTAACTGGTTGTGTTAAACCATCTGCCATAAATATGTGCTGGTCTGTGATTTTAGACTTATAAGCCGGAATCTCCAAAATCCCAGACACATCGGAATAGGGGTCCACAATTAGCAGCCGTCCATGCTCAATTAATCCGTCTTTTCTTTTTTCATTTGCAATCCCTCCCCCACCCCCATCCCCACCTCATTCCCACCCATCCACCAAGCCACCTTGTATTGGGAACTATCGGTTGTCTTCATCCGTTCTTACGTTTGGCTCTTTGAGAAATGCTTCAAGTCTTGTGTTGTGTTATAGTAAATTTGTCAATTTTTTTAATGAAATAAAGAGAACCTTTCCTGTTCATCAATATTTAAAAGGGACAATGGTAAAAATTTCTTTTTAGGCCTGAGATACAGCAAAGCAATTTTCCTGCTTAACAGTTTTGAAAAAGGACAATACTTAACAGGAATTACTGTAGACACGAAACTGAAGCCTCCTTTAGAATACTAGGCCACACTCAACGACAACACTCACAGATGCCCATTCATATTTGAAAGTCACGACCTCCTTCACATAAAAACACAGGAGCAAATGACCCAACAAGAGGCATAGATCTTCATGAGCCCCCGCAAATGCGGGGGCACATGAAGGTATATGCCTCTTCAGATGTCGTTGAAGCTAATTCATGTAATCTCCTGTATACCAGAAAAGCAGATGTAAATGAGACTAACAAGAGGCGTAGGTCTTCATGAACCCCCGCAAATACGGAGGCTGATAAAGATCTATGCCTCTTGCAGATGTGCGGCGTTCGCTTTTGCAAAAAGCTCAGGCCAAACAGCCATACAATTCGAAATAATTATTTTCCCTCGATAGCAAAATTCAACAAAAGAGATACACACTTCCCACAGCTTATTATTGCAAAGCTGAAAGCCTTAAACATTTCGATCGTCATTTCGGGGGGTACAAAATATATTTGCTTTGCTCAGACAGGGGGTTTATTCAAAGCGAGAAGTTACTTGTAGAATGTTAACGACGATACAACGTAACCTTCCTGGCCTCTTGCAACGAGAAGCTAAGAATTGCCATTCATGATTTTCGTCACACAAAAACGTGCCCACATTGAGGGAAAAAGAAAGACAGAGGTTGGGTTATGATAAAACACGGAGACTTGCCTACAGGCGTATGATTATGAAGTAGAATTTAGCCGCAATGTGCACACGTGTTTTTGAGGCGGAGATAGCGATGTGTGTGATAGGTTTCAATGAGTTAACTCATTCGAGACGTGCCGCATCCGGATATGCGGCTAAAGCCGCGTCAGTATCCGGATGCGACACGTCTCGAATGAGTTAACACGACTGACTGCAGTAGGGCGCTGGTGTGGTCTGGTTTGTGATTTTGGACCTTACGACTGTAAACATGTGTGTTGGTCTGCGATTTGGGACCCTAGGTCCAAAGTCACAGACCAGCCCACTGGTTAGTTTTCTTGTTTTCAGGCCGAGGCCAAAACGGAACAAAAGTACGTTTTATTTGTGGTCACTGATCAAAATCTGCGTACTATTGCATTGTAAAGAAAAGCCATACAATGTAATCCAGACCAAAAAGGTGACTGCCAATGTAAGAAACGCTTATGTTGTAATTGT
>BTPG01000008.1:55732411-55784911 GCA_036245525.1 Semisulcospira habei | reverse complement strand
CAAATTTGTGCCACAGCAAGAACGCGAACGGTCCTCAAGGAACAATACTTTACCCCTACCTCTGCCTAGAATTGACCTCTTTAAAACTAGTTTATCCTTTTCTGGACCGTATGTATGGAACACTATTCCTGCACATTTGAAGACCATAGCCTCACTTGGAATCTTTAAAACGAAACTTTTCGATTACCTGATGAGCCAAACATAACAACACTGGGCATTTAAACAAACCCTGATGGTTAATGCTTTCATGTAATATAATTATGCATTTATCTATATTGTTTGTATGTGTGTGTGTGTGTGTGTGTGTGTGTGTGTGTGTGTGTGTGTGCGTGTGTGTGTGTATGGTATAAGATGAATGTTAAGTGTTATTATTATTTTGTGTCATTTTTTAAAAATAATTTTATTGTTGCATGAAATAATATGTGTAAATATAATTCTTTATTATTATTATTATTATCTTTTAATCTATTTTATGTTGTAGATGTTAGCAACGGCAAGTTTGTAAAATGACGATTTGTTTCTGTCAAAACTTTTTACCGTTGATAAATAAAGTTTCATCATCATCATCATCTCTCTCTCTCTCTCTCTCTCTCTCTCTCTCTCTCTCTCTCTCTCTCTCTCTCTCTCTCTCTCTCTCTCTCTCTCTCTCTCTCTCAGGCAAGAGATTTTGTCTATATTATTTTCTATGGTGCACCGTTGTTTTTTTATCCTTGGAAAATAGAGTTTCATTTCATTTCTCTGTCTGTCTGTCTGTCTCTCTCTCTCTCGCTCTAACACACTTTAGTATATGCATGCATTTTAAACTCCCATCAAAACATGAAACTTGATAGTTTACAAACTCAGACATGTCATTGTGTGTTTTCTTTCCTTCTCAGTTGTGATGGATTATGATGGAATGCTTTCTTACTTCCGGTATCTTGTTTCGGCTGAGAAGAATTTTAAAAAATACTCTTATGCTGAGAGAAAGGGCGGGAGACACAACGTGAAAGGCGGATACGACGTTTGCTCTGTGAAGGCACAAGACAGTAACTCCATTTTTGTGAAAAGGGAGACTTTTATTGTATTACAATGAAAATCTAACTTTTAACAAAACTGGATTTACCGTCTTCTACTTTCACAGGAAGACATTTGTATTGCCAACGATTTTAATTTTTTTAATTTTTAAAATTTTTTATTTATTATTATTATTATTATTATTATTATTATTATTATTATTATTATTATTATATAGAACATTAACAGTAAACGCATCCGCAGCATCCTTATCGTCATCATTATCATGAAAAAGAAGAAAAATGTTGTACATGCTCATTGATGTCAGTTACTGTGGCATTACAATTTACACCTCACACGCAAGCAAGCTGAAGTGTTGACATCCCACGGCGCAAAAGTCCATTGGGCCGACGTCGGTCGCCGTTAGCCCGCGCACAGTCGTGCGCGGGTCAGCGGCGGCCGATGTCGGCCCGATGATCTGTGCGCAGTGGGATGAGTTGACACTACTTTTATTATGTGTTGTGTAAACGTTTGTGTTCCATTTTGGGTTTCGGCTATTTTCGCCTTTATTAATTATAATGGTGTCGACACGGTGTTATATTTGACGCTTATTCGTGGTCCGTGTTTTGTGTAAAAGCGTAAATAATGTTCACCTTGCGTCGAGTTTTTTTTTTTTTTTTTTCGCTGGAAATCGGTAATTGGTCACTGACAAATGCTAAATGCAAACACAACGCGGAGAGATTCTGTAATCTTCTTTTTCTTCACCCCAACCCCCTCCACCCCAGTCCCACCCCATCCTAACCAGCCTTTACCAACCCTACCCCACCCAGAGGCGTGTGTGGAGACGCACATTTGACGCTGTGTATCAGTGCCCAGTATTTTTCTTGTCTGTTCACTGCCAAAGATCCGAGAGGCATGCGTGGTGATACGTGTTTTCAGAATGTGCTTCACTGTAAAATATTTCTCTGCAATTCACTATTAACCCTTTAACTGCTTAGAGACATAGAGCCTCATGGTTCATGCCTCTTGCTGACATCTCTTCCTGTCAGGCAATGTTCTTTGGACGGCTGCTCTTTGACGTTGAATTAGCAAATATTTCAGCCGGGAATACAATCTGCGACCGCTGGCAGCAGTGGGGTTTAATAAATATTTGTTTTTGTTAGTGAGCCTATAAATAGATAAATATTGTACATTAATACACATCGTGAAATCGCCGTATCTCGACTCGCGCCAGGTTTGTGGCTCCACCCACTCCCCCTTCCCGGCCCCAGCAGTCTTTGTCCCTGCGTGTCTCCTGCTTCATATCCATTCCTCTCTCGTCACGAGTGTATGAGAAAACAAAAGTAACATTTCCCCCGCCATGGAAACATAGTAAACCTTTCAGCAGGAGGCAATCTGTAAGTCGCAGGTTGGAAAATTCAACGGCGTTCCGATCTTTCAACGAGTAACAATGTTTTTCCCTTTTCAAGCTTCAGACAGCTACCCCGCCAAAAGCACTTGTAACCCCGCAGGTGAACTCGTAAGGATTTTAGGCGCATTTTTCTCTTGCATAGTGTTCAGGTATTCTTTACTAGAGTCTCACAGCAAAATCTGCCCATCTACAAGAGACATAGATCCTCATGAGCCCCCGCAATTGCGGGGGCTCATGAGTATATATGTCTCTTGTTGCACCTAGTTCCGTCCGTGTTGCTAAGGTTAGGAACTCATAAGACTTTTGGCTAGAATTTTGACCAGAAATGTTTGACTGACTTCTTTACCCGCATGCAAGAGACACAGCTGTGTCTCTTGTCGCCTACAACGTCTTTCATAACGCAGTTTTGAAGACACTAAGCGCCCGGCATACCTTCAAGGTGTCGACGGCCTATACCCGGGTAGGGGTGACAGGCGTAAGTAAGTAAGTAAGTAATACCTTCAAGGTATCTTTTTCTCGGTCGCTCAAAAGATGGTGTGAAATTGGTGGTTGCTTTTTAGAAAGCTGGCGCGGCTACATGATCGTTAGCTGTGGTTCGTTTGGAGGGAAAACAGCTGTCAATACAAGGTGCAAGCAAAGTCACGCGCACACAAACACACCTGAACAGATGCAACAGCATTATCGGAATACCCGCGCTTACAAACACTGGCACTTTGCACCTGACGAGCGTAAGAACACGAGCATGCACAAGGGGGCTCACACTGATGTAAGGTTATATGTGTCTCATTCCAACCCAGGACCGAAATCCCCAAATTTTGAAGTTGCTCTCTGAAGGACTGTATTACAATTCTCAGTAGAGACAGATCGAGCATGATAGTTCAAGGGTGGTGCCAGAATAGCTTGGCGCCTATGGGCTATCATGCTCGATCCATGTCATGCTGTGGTGTGTCGGGGCTTAATAAGGTATTTTGACGCGCGCTCATATGCAGCACCACACACAGACACGAGCACTGATGCACGCACACATACAAAGACGCACGCACGCACGCGCGCGCACACACTGACACACGCACGCACGCGCGCACAAACACACACACACACACACACACACACACACACACACACACACACACACACACACACACACACACACACTGTGTCCTTTAGTAAACTTAATTGTTATTACTTACCTTCTATTAATATTTTTAGCAAAGATCCCCACCAAAGAAAATGTTGTCTTGTGAGACATGAGGCACTGGTTTGAAAATTAAATCTTGACTCGCGCACGCGCAAACAGGCAACGCACACAGATGTTTTGTTTTACAATTGCTCTGTTGTATACAGCATAATGTTTAGTATACATACCTTAATTTACTTCGGTATTCAGTTTGGGTCCTTTCTTTACCACACGTGGCAGACATTGCCCTAGATTCCTCAGATGTTTTAAAAGACATAATTATTGTCGGCTGCTTTTGTTTTGCCAAGGCTTATAATTTGATCGGATTATAAACACTACCCGCACCACCCATCCTCCCCCCCCCCCTTTCCCCCTGGGTGGAATCAGTAACTTTAAAAAGGTATTGGGACTGCTGTTTATCCCCCCCCCCCCCCCCCCGCCCCCCAACACGGCTTAGATCATACGTGTGCTGATCAGTGAATTTGGACCTTACGGCTCTAAAGCCGTAAAGTCCAAAATCACAGGCCAGCACACATGTCCTAAATCACAGACCAACGTACATATACAGGAATCATGCTGACTCAAGGACTCACGGAAAGCCGCAAGAAATAGTCGAACAGCCGAGGAACTTGTGCGTGCTGGTCTGTAATCTTTTGTGGGCCTTGCGGCTTCTAATAACTCACATATCGCGTCGGCATGAAGCACCCTGACAAAACCAAACGGACAGCCGCCGTCTTCTCCTAGTCCAGCCGTCCTTCTAATTGGTCATGGACTCGCCCGACCTTTGCTATTAGGGACCACCCCAGGTGCATTTCACCTGTGCAGGTTTTCGTTTTGTGTACTGGTCTCTGAGTTTGGATCTTACGGCTTGGAGCCGTAAGATCCAGAA
Organism: Semisulcospira habei; assembly: GCA_036245525.1. Taxonomy (NCBI): domain Eukaryota; kingdom Metazoa; phylum Mollusca; class Gastropoda; family Semisulcospiridae; genus Semisulcospira; species Semisulcospira habei. The sequence goes on along the minus strand of BTPG01000008.1, from coordinate 55,780,441 downwards.
TCACAGACCAGCACACATTTGAAAAACTCCCCCCCCCCCCACCCCCGCTCAACTCGGTTCCTCAGTCCCGCTTTCAGGTGTGCTGTGTACACGTTTCTGAGTATATTCTCAGTTGGTTAGCTTTCTATTTTACTTTTGATTGATACAACAACAACAACAATAATAATGATAATAACAACAACTTTGAATATCTGCGGGCTGTCTACATTTAAACTGTGAAACAATAAGACACAACGTGTGCCCGTAACCGCAGGTATTTCTTGCAACCGCATCCCTCCTGTATCTGTGGTTCGAGTGTACAACAGTGGGTCAGTGGAGTGTTTAATCTTGAATTTTCCTGGCCTTCCCCAATTGCCTTTTAAAGGGCCATCGGTCACTTTCAATTTGACAGCTCGCACATCCCTTAATCGCACTTACACCGCTACTATCACACGCTTTCCTGGTATGTCGGGGCGTGTTACGTTGCCTTGCCTTGGCCAGTACAGTTTTCTGGGTCACGTATGGAGTGACTGATCGAGCTATTAACACATTCAGCACTTATGCACTGCAGTATGATGTGGATCGATCATGACACTTCAAGGGTAGTGCCAGAATAGATTGGCGCTTAGAGGCGCCAAGCTTTTCTGGCACTACCCGTGATTGGAAGGCATGTATGTAGTCTTTCCGGACACCTCCCAGCTTTTCCAGTATTTCATCCTGGGAGCTCAAAAGGTAACAGATTACTGGCGATGCAAGTGATGAGACAGTAAATCTGATCAGGTCGGATTAAAATTCCGAGTCGCCTGTCTTTGTTGATAAATCTCAGTTTGTCTTTCTTGGTTGACACAGTTAGTTGCCTTTTTCCTGGATGAGGCAGTCAACCCGGGTAACCAGTGTGGATCACAGCTGGATCTAGTCAGCCAGACCACGCCGGAATGTTACTACGTCCACTTGTGAAGATGTGTCTGTCCTGCTTGAAAATAACTAATATTAGTTTTCCGCCGCAAGTGTTGGGATTTAGAAGCTAAATCAGTGTGTGTGCCGCTTATTGATTTGGATCTTACAGATGTTGATGTGTGCTGGTCTTTGATTTTGGACCTTACGGCACGATATGCATGTCTGTCGGGTCTGTCATCATGGCAGGCTAGTCTGTCTGTCGGGTCTGTCATCATAGCAGGCCAGTCTGTGTGTGAAAAAGTATTAAAATGATAAAACAATTTGTGTATGGCAAATAGAAGAAGGATTTCATATACAAATACCATTCCGCTTCTTACGTGGAATGTGTCACGTTCAAAATAGTTCATCGTTGTGTGCTGGTCTGTGATTTTGGACCTTGGCCTAAAGATCGCAAGGTCCAAAATCACAGACCAGCACACGTGCTGGGATTGTTAAGAAATCAGCTCAAGGGAAATGCCATCGCTTGACACCATGTTATTTCTTTGTCAATAGACAAAGCATATAATACGGCATTGTTGCTTTCACAAACACCAGCTGCATAAGATGTTTTGATAGATTGATATGGAAAGGGATGGCTCAAAGAGAGAGGGAGAGAGGTGCGCACATTTATTTATTGAAAATATTTTCGTTTGCAGGGTCAGCTTAGTTTACGCGGCTTATGCTCGGCTAACGGAGTCGCATTCCGGTGTTCGTGTTTTCATTTCTTCTAATATTTGGCGCCACGCTTTTGACCTCATACTGGTGGTGTTGAAGATTTCAAACGAAAGTTGTGTGCGTTTTTGTTTTGCATTATTTATGATGAATATGTCAAACAAAAAGTTTTGGTCTTTTTTCTTTTCACTGATATTCTAAAGTTTTAAAAGCAACCTTTCCGTTTATCTCTAAGCAAGGACACTGTCAATTATCCGTTCGATGTGCGCGGAATGACTTTTGATAAATAAAAGAAATCACCCGCACACAACTTTAGTCACAAGTGGCCGCACAGACACAGACCGTTAAGCCATTCTCAATAGATGGAAGGTGGCCCGAGTGTCTGCGTATGTGTCATTTGTGACAAAGGTTGTCTGCGGGTGTTTTTTTAAAAAAATTTTTTTTTTTATCGAAAGCCTGCAAGAGGCATACATTCTCATGTTCCCTGCAGCTGCAGGGCACATAACAGTCTATGCCTCTTAGTTATAGGCATTTCTGCTCTTCAAACGGAGAAAGTCGCTGGGGATTACACCTGAGACTGAACTGTCTGCAGGCAGACGACTTTTTTTTTATTTTTTTTTTATTTTTTATTAATAGACCGTCTTTTATTGCCTTCTGCGAATGGAAAACTCAATTCGCGCTGGTCTGTGATGTTGGACCTTACGGCTTGTGTCCATAAGGTCCAAAATCACAGGCCTGCGCATAGAAATGACCAGGAATCTCCGGGGTAAACAACGTAATCTGTAATTTCTTTTTCTTGCGTCGGCCTAGGATTTTATGACAGCAGTTCTCTTCCAGTTTTGTCCTTGATGGCAGAGGGCAAAATAATAGTATAAGATGAATTGTGAATCGATGGTTGCCGTGTGACCAAATTATGCGAAGCAGCACACTGAAAAAAAAAAAAGAAACAATTGTTTATATAAAAAAGGTGCTCGACAGTCAAGATTTTATTTGACTCCGCATCCGGATTTAACGGCGTACAAACGACAAAGAGTATTTCACCAAATAACATTACAGATAAAAAAAAAAACCCGCAAGAATAGACAGCGGAAGCAGACGAGGAAACATATGTAATAGTCTTTATGGACACATTTAACGCATTTAAAACCAATTTTCTGCCAATGGACGCAGATTATTTTGGGAAATTACTGTAAACTCAACATAGAAGATCTCCATCCGCCACAGGAACATGGATACAAAGTGGTTTCAGCAGGAGGCATAGATCCTCATGAGCCCCCGCAACTACGAGGATCTGCACCTCTTGTAGTTGGATGGTGGCCAGTTTTTCTCGGCAGTAAAGGGGTTAACATTGTACTGCTAAAAGCAAGCGGATAGCTCCAGGCGAAGTCATGCGGAAAATTAATCTTGGCTTGACTTCGCGAACGAAGATTCTATAGGGCTTGCCCACGTCGTCTGCAGGCAAGTGTCATAGTCCGTGGGCGTTTCCTAAAGCCTGCGCGGTGGAGCTTTTTGGTGGAGTGCAGTGTGCGCAGTACTGGCCCCACCCTTTAAACCCTTGGTTCGTTTGCCATGGCCTAGCAAGCTGGGACGATGGCATCGAGGTCCTCGGGTCGTAGGTTTTATATCAGACTGTCCTTGTCTTAGTCTCTGGCTCAAAAGCCTTCCCCGGAGACACGGGGGCTTTGATGTCAGGGGTTTCCTCCCTTAGCCTTTCCATCCCCACCCGGGTCTGCCCTGGGGGACTTGGGTGGGGTTAGGTATTTTTTAGTTCCCAGGGTCACCCTGGTCAGCCCCACAGGGTGGGTTTTTCTCTCTATTCTGGGGCATGTGTTTCTGTCTACCCTTTGTCCATTCACCTGTATTTGCCTTTTTAAAACTCTCCCTACTGTCTGCACTGCCTGTAGCTCTTGATATTGGATGTGTGTTGCTAAATGGTCTTAGCTTTATTTAGGCCCCATGTGTTAGGTTTATTTAATGTATTTGACCGGCTGGCGACATACATTCAATGTTCTGTTTATTTTTTTCACAAGCAGTGCAGGCACGTCCTGAGAAAGCCTTGTTGCTGTCGGGACGTTAAGCAATGTACAATCAATCCCTTAGCCTTTCCGCAGCCAAGCGGCCAGGCCTGCAAGGCAGCAGGGGACTCGTGGGGGCCGGGGTCGTCTATGTCCCGTGCAGATGTGAACATCTGCCCACTGCCCAGACGGTGACACCAGAGGAGAAAAATCCAACGCCGGAACCCGGTATCGAACCTCGCACCTTTGGCATTGGAGGCAGACGCCTTAACCACTGCGCCACTTCCCCGTCAGGAAAATTCATAAAATCTTGCCATAACACAAAAGACGACGAAGAATATACTGATGCAGATCTGTAATTTTAGACCTTAAGACCTGCAACCGTAAGCTCCAAAATCGCAGACCAGCCGGTAAGATAAGAGCTAAACCGTCGAGGGACGGAAAAGACACACGCAGTATCAAAGTGTATACTAAGTAGACTTAGGGACACGCAAATGCCTTTAGCGCCACAGACACACCCTATCGTATTATAGTCCTGTGATAGATCCTCCACTCTTCTCCTTGAGACCTTCCCCATTGCAGTACAAGAGATGAAAAACAGGTCAGTCCCTACCGGCAAGAGGTATAGATTTTCATGAGCACGTGCAACTACACGGGCTCATGAAAGTCTATGCCTCTTGGAGATGCGGGGGCGAGTGGGCTGAAAGACCTTGGCATTAGTTCTTTGATAAATAGGGGCAAGTCGTCATCAGACGAGAAAGAACTCCGTTTTCCCGGCGCTTTTCAGGAAAGGGCTATAACTCTTCGATGGGTTAAGTACCTCTGTCCATTTGGCGTACGTCGGCGGCGCGCCATCTGCCGACGGTCCCGGTGTCACCGGCTGTCTGCCCCTGAATGTTGTAGTGTGTGTGAATGTTTCTTGTCGGCTGGACGCAGGTCACTTAAAATAAATAAAAAAATAAATAAATAAACACCGGGCACAAGAAGCCAAACAAATATTGGGAGACTGTATAGCTCAATATTGGATTATTTTGATGTCTTTCCGTGTAGTTCCACCTACGCTGAACTCGTTTTAAATTCAGATACTACGGTTGATCTACTCACGCCGACGCCAGGCGTTAGCCATCACTGTCGATCTTCGGTTGGCATTGAAAGTGAGGGATACATAGTTATGAGTCAGGACCATTTTTCAGGGGACCCCCTTGCATTATCCAGAGAGGGTGGACGCAAGCCGAGGCAACACAGCCCATCGTCGGCAGTCAGTTAGTAGCGATGACTTTCTTGACCTTACGAATATCTTGTTAGTCCCTCAGCCAAGCTTGTTCCATCTGCAAGAGGCACAGACACAGACCCTCATGGGCCCCTGCGTTACCAGGGGCCCATGAAGATCTATGCCTCTTGCTTGGAACATTTCGGCTTCATTTATTGTGCACAGACTATTAGCTTCTTTAGGTCGTTGGGATTGTGCCGCTGTGGGATACTAGGGAAGTCTTGGGTTGTGTCTTGTGTCATGAGCTTGAGTGGTCTGAGGGTAAATTTGTGGGCACTCTGTAGGGTCGGAGTGCATCACGACTGAGCTCGAGCTTTTTGTGCGGAAAGATAGTAAACACATTCAGCTGGCCTCAGTCCCCCCTCACCCCCCCCCCCTCCATGGATCGACCGTGACAGAAAGCGTGAAGCCATTCGTGCCAGATAATTTTGGCACCGACCTTGAACTATCATGGACTAGGAGGCAAGCTGTTCCTGCGCCACGGTTGACCTGACTGTTGAACTGTTTTTAGTTTTGAGAGAGATTTGCAGACTTTGAGGTCCAGACCTTTGTAAAGGACTCAAGGAGTAAAATGGTGATTGTGGGTGTAGTCCAGATCTTGAAAAGTCTCTTTATGTCTTCCTGTCACTGGCTTTTATCTGTGACGTTAACACACTGCATGACCTGATTCCCAAATTTGGGAGATGTCCCTGGAAGGCTACATTTTGATTTAGAATACAGATCGACCATGATAGTTCAAGGGTGGTGCAGGAATAGCTTGGCGCCTCTAGGCGCCAAGCTATTCCTGCACCGCCCTTGAACTATCATGGTCGATCCACACACTGTTGCTGTGTGTCATGGCTGAGAGGCTTAAAATCTTCACTGTCAATCAGCCTCCTATTAGACGACGTCTGTCTGCGTCTCCAGCCGCTTTCTCGGGCTTGGCAGTTCACATTTCTTTTTTGATTTGTACAAGTTGACTACTCTTGAGTGCGTCTTCTGTGTGCCTCCCAGGAAATGTCCCTGAACAAGTCACAAGTGTACCTTTCAGGACCTATAAGTGATACTCCAAGTCACCGTGTCCCATTAGCCAGGAGTACTATTTTATAGTGTCGCCTTTCTTACGGACTGGTATCTGTGTATAAAAAATTGTAACTTTGTGAGACCTAAGTAGTATGGCATTAGTCAGGGGTACTTTTATGCAGTGTAAAGTTTTCACTGACTGGTAATTGCGTACTTCAGCGCTGGTGTGTCAGTGATTTTGGACCTTAGGGTCTTCTTTAAAGGCCTGTGGTGACTGTCTGGTTTTGCTATCACAGCATGCCAGACTACTCTTTCTCAAAGGACCTACCAGACAAGGGTTATCAACTCGCAGACAGACGTTTGTTCACCGTACCTGATAAACCTCTCCATTATCTGCCCTGAAACGTAAAAAGACAGGAAGTTCATTTTAACACCACGCGACTGCAAGAAGCACAGACCCTCATGAGCCCCCGCAGTCGCGGGGGCTCATGAGGATCTATGCCTCTTGCTGAGACCAATTCGTATTCCTTCCACGGTTGTGGCTTTTGGTCGTTGAATGAACAAAGATGAAAAAACTAAATACACGTCCAGTGGCAGGAAAGTAAAAGCGAGATTCATTGTATTACAAATAAAATCTTGCTTTTCGCAACCTTACTGTCGTTTGCCTTCACAGGGACTAGACTAGTCTAGACTAGTGTTTTCACCAGCTTGTCCGCGATATCAAGGTGCCTCGAGCAAAGTCCAGTGAAAAGAGACAGCCCTCTCTTACAAACATCGCAGTCTGGACTTGTAGTTATATTCCAGACCATGACCTTTAACCCTTCTATGGCTGAAAACGTTCTGGTCACCCAGATTCCTGAACAGGAGCCACTGATAAGGTCTGGAAATACTGCAAGGTTCAAAGAGCTGCTGCGAGTCCACTATGGTCGGTTCGAATTCATTGTTGAAAAACTAACAACTCGGCAGACAAGCGCGTGTATAACTACTACTCCTTGCCTTTTCAGGGGCCAGCGTATATCAACAAGTGGCATAAACGGATTCTCATGAGCCCCCGAGAATAATGCCTTTTGTAGATGGTGTAGGGGTGGCCAAAAGTCTCGATATACCAGTACAAGAGCCTGTGCGCCAGTCCCTCGAGTAAAAAGATGAGGTGTCGAGGAGTGATTTACCAGCTTATTAGCTTCGGCCAAGCGATATCTCTCTCGCCTCAGTACAAATTGCCTGCGTTCTGCCCTTCTACCGTCCTCATGGGGCATAGATTCTCCTGAGTCCCCGCAGCAAACAGGCTAAAGAAAAGGTCCGAACTCTGCCGGCAAGATGTATACACTCACATGTTCTCCTGCGGCTGTGCGGCAAACAGATCGTCGTCGAGTCTTTTCGCTGCTGTAGTAAACCTACACGTATGCAATCAGTCTATCATTTCTGCAGACCGAGGAAGTGTAGGGTGTCTCAGTCTCCTTTGGCAGTACCAATTGCCAGCACAGCGTTAGTAGGGGGCCATCAACAGTTACAGATTGATCGGTATCGGTACACTAATGGTGTTGGCCATGTGCGTGGCCGGTCCCCCTCGTCCACCGATTCCAACGGTCCTTGTCCATAGTCAATTCAGTCAGTAACAAAGTCAGTCGAGACGTGCTGCATTTGTGCTCGCCCTTATACAACAGAACAAGTGACTCAGTGATCGACCATGATAGTTTAATGATAGCGTCAGAATAGATTGGCACCACCCTTGAACTGGTGTTAGCCATTCTGCCGATTCCAACGATCCTTAACCATCGCCTGGCAAATATCCAGTAACGAATTCGAGACGTGCTGCAATTGGGTACCTGGATTTGAGCCGCGCAATCAGATGTGTCATATCGAGTTAACCCATTCAGCTCTTACACAGCAGAGCAAGTGACTCAGTAATCGAGCAGGATAGTTCAAGGGTGGTGCGGGAATAGCTTGGCGCCTGTAGGCGCCAAGCTATTTCCGCACCACCCTTGAACAACCCTTGTCTGTGTATCCGGTACATTGGAATGCAGTATTCGGATGACAACGTCCAAATTTATGGGAAACCGTGTTCTCGGGGCACATTCGAGACGGGCCGCATCCAGATACGCGGCATAGAACCGCGTATCCGAATGCAGCGCGTCTTGAATTTGTTAAATCATCAGTAGCGTCAAGACGCAATGCACGTCAGTACAGTATACTGCATAATTATAGAATATGTGTATCCTGGTTTGTATGTTTTTAACTCATGGCTGTAGTACACAGAATTGTCATTTGTGAAGGCAATGACAATTTTTGTGAAAAGCTGAGATTTTCATTATATTACAATTATTTTCACAAAATGGTCTTGCTGTTTGTTGACTTTACGGGGTAGACGTGTGTTGGTGTGTGATTTCGGACATTTCGGTACGGCTACTCTCGGTAAGTATACCGATCAGAACACATAAACATGAAATCAGTAAAATCCAGAAATATGTCCATACTTACCCTGCGAGGAAGGCGTTCAGTTATGAACGGAAAATTCGAAAATTATTTGAAAATATTATACCTGCGCGGGCACACGAAAGTCTATGCCCTGTGAATATTGTCCAGTGCCGTGATTTGATTAAGCAATTGACGCATACTGTGCGACGCAATCTTATTTCATTTCAGCACCAAGGCGTCCCAGGAACATGGATTCAAAGTGGTGTCGGCAAGAGGCATAGATCCTCATGGGGATCTATACCTCTTGCAGTTAGCTGGTTTTCAAAATTGCTCGGCATTGAGCGGGTTAAATCTTATCACAGCGCGGTCAGGTCAGATGGAAAATTCTCCTCAGCGGAAAGAATCCATTACATTTTTGGCCGAAGGAAAGGCGATTTCCATCTAGTGTGTATATTACATCTGATTTCTCGTTAAGATAGCGGATATAATGTGGTAAAAAGAACTATAAAATGAGTCGGAGAAAATTACTTGTATTTATTTTTCATGTCGGTTTTTGGACATGCAGCGCTCTTATTTCTTGTCGGCTTTGATCATATTCGTTTTTGTTGCTTACGATAAATCTTTTTTTTTTTTTTGGTCGAAGACAGGACAACTTATCAAACAAGCAAAAAAGAAAGAAAGAAAAGAAAAAGAGACCAATTTAAAAAAAAAAAAAAAAACAAAACAAATCCAGGCAAGCCAAGCCAAGCCACCATCCAACCAAAAACACGGAAAAAATAAATTAAAACAAAACAACAACAACAACAACAAAAAGAAGAAAAGGCGATGAATCCGAAACCGTTTTAAGACCTTTGCTGCTGCTGACGATACAGAGCGTAACATAACGTAAGTAGCAGTCAAGGGGTTAATTATCATGTAGGTGTGGAAGGCGATACACGATAAAAGTGAGGTTTCGTTAGAAGGGAGTGAGCGACATCGGAAACGTTCGCGGGCTTTGATGGTAAAGATGCATGCAATGTACATCACCTGTACACGCAAAGCGGCATTACCTGTACACGCAAAGCTGGATTACAAAACTAAGCTGTCTGTCCGCTCTCCCGTCATTTATCTCGCAAATGACGTCAATAGCGACGACTCTCTGAGCGCGCCTACAGAAAATCTCATTAGGGGGCTCAAATGATCGCGGATGCCCGCTTCATAGGATTAGGGCCAGATCACTTAATCAAGAGCGTTAAACCCCTTCTTATTCCTCCGTATAGTGAAAGAAAGATGAAGTAAATAGGGTGGGGGCTCCATTCAAAACCTGTTGAAAACCATAGCTACTGTCTTCATTCCATCAATCACTTTGACATCTGAGACAAAAACCGAGGAATTGAACGCAGAAGAAGTAAATAGGAGCTGATCGATCTCCAACAAGAGCCATATATTCTCATGAGCCCGTAATCTGCACGGGTTCATGAGAATCTATGCCTCTTGTGAATGGAAGGATCTTGATTAGGTACCGTGCCACCGCGATTGCCTTGCCTGTGGTGGTCTGGTCGCTTGTCACATCACCGGTCATGGAACTAAGTTTCTGTCTTTTTCCACCTTTCGGACGTCGACGTGTGTGCTAGTCTGTGACCTCATGATATCTGGCTTCTTACCGTTTTGGGCATTGATTCGTGTGTGCTGGTTTGTGATTTTGGACGCACTTCAAAGCTGTAATGTCCAGGGCCCAGTTGCGTAAATGAGCTTAGTCCTGCTAAGTGACTGGCGCAGGACTAGCGGAGCACATTGCTTAGTGGCTGGCTCACTCATGCAACTGGCCCCGTCGTGATTCCTGCACGCGCACGCAAGAATCGCGCGGACAAGAACGACTCGGACATCCAGATGCCCACCATGGCCCTTACGGATCTAGCTGGTACTTATCATCCTACTTCAATGATGTGTCAGACTTAGCGCTCGGACTATGGCGGGGTGATCAGATCTGGCAATCACGCCAGGACATACAACAGGGCATCGGGAGGAGAAGGGCCAGCATCTGAGAGGTCATGCAGAAGCACAGGCTGCTGTTGAGAAGTGCTTTTATTCATAATTTTCTTTGATTTACTATTCAGATTCAGACTCAGAAAACGTTATTGCCCCTTGTGAAGTTGACTAGGGAATTTTTATATCAGATACTCCACCCAGTGAGCAAGGGTCCTCGGGCTGACATCGGCCCGCACACAACTGCACGGGCCAACAGCGGCCTACGTCGGCTCGATAACGTTGTACTCAGTGGTTCTGTTTTGTACATGATGCGTATCGTTGCACGGTATCAGCATTATGTGCTCCACTACTCATGTAATTTTCAATATACTGAGCAAAACCACATTTTTCAATCGTTGCCTATGGTCAGAGATCTTGTGATCCTATTAGCGGTTACCTGACAAGGTCTGAAGAGGTACCAAGTCCGTTTTCGATCTCTTTGACAATGGTCGACAATGGTCTTAGCTGTGAGCTAGCTGGTCTGACATGTATCCTAATTGTTCTGGGCGTGGCTGACTCAGGTTGAAGTACTATGAGGATGGTAGGGAAGGTGTTGATTTTAAGTGACGTCTGCCCGAGGACATTTTGCCTCTGCGGTTGGGCTGATGCGAGCAAAAAGGACTTTATGTAAGCTTTAATTTGCTGGACGCGTCTAAACCCACTCGTCAGATTTTCGTCAAGCAAAGCTTATTCACTTCGATTTCTGCATTAAAAGGTATCCAAAAGTGCCGACAAAGCCACGCCGGAATTAATTCTCAGCGTTATTTGATATTGATGGAACCGTCTGGCCATACAATTTAAACCCAGTGAGCAGAAGGTCCTCGGGGAGTCGACGTCGGCCGCAGTAGGCCCGCGCGCGCGGGCCCACTGCGGCCGATGACGCTCCGAGCACCTTCTGCTTACTGAGAAGTCACGTTTTCCTTTGATCTTCAAACCATTGCAATCTCACGGCGGAGACAGCCAGACAGAACAGCACTTTGCATGACCGCGACACAATAGCACAATAGCTGGCAACACGAGAAAATCCGCGCTACCTCCTCCGACCGAAAAACAAATCTGTGTAAAAGAAACTTGGCACTGCTCGTTATAAAAAGGCATAGATTCTCATGAGCCCCTGCATCCGCAGGGGCTCATGAAAATCCATGCCTCTTGCGGCTGGAGATTGCTGGATGGAAAAATTGGACCGGCTCTCGCACGCGAAATGCATGTCACGAAACTAAGTGCTATGCATCCCCCCCCCCCCCCCCCCCACAAAGTAGTACGCTTTGAATCCGAAACAACATCATAAGTAATTATGAGGAAAAACTGGCGTCGATCTTTGCCTCCAAGAGGTATACATTTTCAAGTGGCCCCGCTGTAGCTGCAAGGACAATGTAACGCTCTGCCCGTCGCAGATAGGTGATGGTGGGCTAAATGTTGGTTCCTCCCTTTTTGTGTTGCGTGCGTGCGTTTTGTTGCGTAATGCAAAGTGTCGTTGGTTTTGTCGGAAACGCAAACATTTGTGTGTGTTATTGTTTGTGTTGTGTTATTGATTCAAAGCAAAGAGAAAACTGCAATCTTTTCAGTGCTTGTGCTTTCAGCGAAGCAAGGAATACAGATACTGTTTGTGTAATGGTTTTAAAGCAGAGCAAACCACGCTTTTTCTGTCACTGACTGTTAACAAAAACATTTGCCGATTTATTGATATTTTATCAGCACGTAGCGTAGATTGCAGTCAGCTCATATAGGCTGCCTGAGCTTGTGAGATTATTTGTCCATTGTCGGTAGATTCAGCATCTATTAGGACAGTCATCCAGGTTAAGACATTTGAGACGTGCTGCATTCGGATACCCGGCAATGCCGTGTATCTGAATGCGGCACGCCTCGAATGTGTTAACCCATTCATAGTTGACACACCATTGTGCCAGAATAGCATCACGCTTGTACGACATTGAGCATCGTCAATCTGTCTCCATCACTGATGTCCCCCACCCGGGTCTGCCCTGGGGGACTTGGGTGGGGTTAACTACTTTTTAGTTCCCAGGGTCACCCTGTTCAGCCCCCAGGGTGGGTTTTCCTCTCTATTCTGGGGCATGTGTTTCTGTCTACCCTTGGTCCATTCACCTGTATTTTCCTTTTTTAAACTCTCCCTACTGTCTGCGCTGCCTGTAGCTCTTGATATTAGATGTATGTTGCTAAATGGTCTTAGCTTTATTTAGGCCCCATGTCGTAGGTTTATTTAACGTATTGGACCGGCTGGCGACATACATTCAATGTTCTGTTTTTTATTTTTATTTTTTTAAAATTTTTTACAAGCAGTGCAGGCACGTCCTGAGAAAGCCTTGTTGCTGTCGGGACGTTAAGCAATGTACAATCAATCAATCCATCACTGATGTAGTCTATAGAGGATCACACAGGTTGTCTTCCTCGATTCGCTACCGCTGATAAGCAGTCTGAAAGGGGACATCAACGTTTGGAATATCTACCTGAATGGTCCGTGTGTGAGGTCTGTGACTGATTCTTCTTTCTGTGTGTGTTCCAGATCCCTCATGCCTGTGACGGTGGAAAGGCAGCTGACGATGGAGAAGACACCGAGCTACTTCATCACGCGAGAGGTGCCCAAGCGCGTGCAGACCATGTCACGCCAGGTCAAGATCCTCGTCGTGGTGCGTGACCCGGTCACGCGCGCCATCTCCGACTACGTGCAGGCGTCCACGAAACGTAACGGTAAAATGAAGCCCTTCGAGCACATGGCTTTGCTGGATCACAAGCTCGGCATCATTAACACGTCGTGGGGCGCGATAAGGATAGGGGTCTACACCAAGCATTTGGACCGCTGGTTCAAATACTTCCCCAGAAAACAGTTCTACTTCGTGAGCGGGGAGCAGCTCATAGCCAACCCTGCTCAAGTGATGGATGAAGTGCAAGAGTTCTTGGGACTCAAGCCCTACATCAATGAAAAGCATTTCTACGTGAATGCCACCAGGGGGTTCCCCTGCTTAATCAAGCACCCGGAGAGTAACAGTAAACCCCACTGTTTGGGGAAGACTAAAGGTAGAAGACACCCAGATGTGGACCCTCGCGTGATAGAGAGATTGAGGGACTTCTACCGGCCGTTCAACGCGAAGTTTTATCAGATGGTCGGCCGGGACTTCGCATGGTCTTAGCATTGATAATCCTTTTAAACTGGCCCAGCATTGAAAACAAAGTCTCTTGCCTGGAATTAGCATTGAGAATTCTATTGTCCTAGTAAGCATATGATAATTTATAAAAGGTCATGCCTGGAGTTGACACTGTGAATGAAATTATGAGATAGTTGCACTGACTTAGCATAAAACTGCACATTCTTGACATCCAGCTCTGAAACTACAGAGGTGACTGCGTGACCATGATAGTTCAAGGGCAATGCCAGACTACTCTGGCGCCTTCCAAAGTGCCAAGGTCATCTGGTTCTACCCTTGAACTATCATGGTCTACCTTTAAACCAGCATTGCGGAACAATATTCCGCAGCTGACATGTCAGTCTTCGGCACAGGACATCTCACAAATTGTTCGGGAAACCATGTCCAAATATTGAAAGTGTGAATTAGCATTGGAAATCAAAGAAGTCAAAAAAGGACGTTTGGCCTTAAACTTGCCAGTTTGTGATTTATTTTTGAACACACCGTAACACATTAATATATACACGAGGTGCAGCATTTGATTGAGGTGTTCAATGTACAGAGAGGAACATTGCATCTTCGAAATGTCTAAAGCGAGTTAGCTAGTGGCACACTGGTGGTCTCCCTCGAGTCGCTACTGTTGACATCAGCGGTAGCGACTCGAGGGAGTCGACCAGTGTGAGCGAGTGGTTGCTGACAGGGTCTTTGGCTCTCACTCCTTAAGCAGAGTCAGCACCGAAATGCTACAGAATTTTTGAGGACGTAAAAGATAAAGACCAGTTCAATGCTTTATGCGATTTTCGTGGAATTTTCTAGACGTCGAACATGTTGGTCAACAAAAAGTGGTGGCTATTTTACGGGTTGTTTTATAATCCGTTATACGCCTCCTGGTTATCTTTGTGGGAGGAGTTGGCATTACGGAAACAGGGACGTGACAAGACGTGGTGGTGTACGGATTTGGCATGGCGGAAACAACGTCGCGCTTACGACGTGGTGTACGAAACGCCGTGCATTCTTTAAAATGTAGATACAACTGATGCACACGTATTTAAAAAATTGTGTTCATGTTCTCTCTGGACTGTTTTCCAGATCTACAAGGGTTTGTGTGCATCTGCAATGAAGACTTACATTTACAAGACTTATAAATTTCAAGCATGATCCAACTAGCCCAGCTAGACACAACACATCTTGTGTGTATTACATGTGTGCATGTCTGTGATTTTGGGCCTTTCTGCTGAAGCCGTAGGTTCAAAATCACAAACCAGCTCACGAATTATTATACTCAGCAACACAGACTGAACTGAACCGTGTGTAAGATATCTTCAAGCAAGGATAACAGAAGATATAGGATCGCGGACAGCAGAGGAATGCCGACACTGAAACAGTTAATGTGGATACATATCCTGACGTGTCTGCTGGTCTGTGATTTTAGACCTGACACCCGTAAGTCCGTCACGTCCAGAATCGCAGACCAGCACACGTTGAGTGGAAGACGGGACTGGCCGAGACATAACGTACGCATCCTGATTTGATATGCTCCGTGGCGTGATTGTAATTCTTGCACCCCGAAAGACAACGCGTGCGATGTGTTTCAGTGAATGTTTCTCAAGCATCTACTACTCTCACGGTTTTTGCAGGAACCATTGTCCTTGAAACGAAAGATAACTTTCTTCTCCTGGAGAATAATGTTGTAAATGGACTCGCAAAAGACAGAGACCTTCATGAGACCCCGCAGTGTGCGGGGTCTCATGAGGATGTATGCTGTTTGTGCATGGAAAGTTTCGCTGCAGGACTGAGTGCGTGAAAATAATGTGTTCTACTGCCTACTTACTTACAAATCCTTCTTACCGGAAGTAACCTCATTCATTTTGCATTATACCACCTATGTTTGTTGTATATGAGTGTATATTGGCTGCATTGTGGCGACTACAGTACATATAGTTATTTAACTCACTCATTGGTGCATTTTGTTTCTGCGACTGCATGGACGGAAATATTGTTGAGGTTATTTTGACGGAAATAATGATAGTAAACTGACGAGCAAAAGAAACGCGACATTTTTGGAATCGTCGGAAGCACTTTTAGTGTTTCAGACGGTTTCCCAAATGTCGCATTTCTTTTGCTCTTCAGTATAGTATACTTGGAAGCATTATAATGTTATTTCCAGCTGCATGTGTTATTTTTTTACTCTACTGACAGCATTTGCCTGATTTCGGATTAATATTTTTTAAAAATCATAAGTCAAACAGAGTACCTTAAAGATACAACTTTATTTGTTAAATTAAATTTATATTTTGAAAAGCGCTACGTTTTACTTATCGCCTTAATGTTAGAGAGCCAGTTTAATGAAACAGTTATCTAGCATTATCATTGTTATTATTTAGTATCCCATCTGCGTGTACAGTTACAAGAGTTCGTCATGTACAGTGAATGTGTGCTGTTCTAATGTTACTAAGAGAGGATCGCGTTACAAAGATTTGTTTCGATCTGTTCTTGTATAACGTTTGAAAAACATTTTCGGATATCAGTATGTTGACAGACGTGTATCACACGGGAGACATTTTCTCTAGATTTATTTAATATAGCTAATTACTATTTTCTTGAACTTGTCAGTTCAGGTGCCGCGTTCTTTGACCCAAGAATTGACGTATTACCATTCAGTGGCTTGAATCTTAAAAGGAAATGCTGCGAATAGTTGTTATGTTTGGTATGCTTTTTTTTTGTTTTGTTTTGTTATAATTTTTTTGGGTATTCAGGGCTGAAACAGTCGCCTCACATTTTTACACCGTCCGTGTTCACGTCAACCTTCAAAATATATTTATTCTGTATATTTTTTAGTAAGTAGTATTTTCTTCAATTAGTAACAAAATTTCGTTTTGCTCGGCATATGTTTGTCTACAGTAGTATATGCGACAGCTGTAACCCATTAGTACGAGGCACAATTCGGCGCCAAAGTTGTTTCCGTTATTTACATTACTGTAAAACAAAAAGTACAAAACGCCCCAAAAGGAAAGATTATTTAACCCATTCAGACCTGACGTACTACAGCAGGAGATGGGTCGACCATGATAATTCAAGGGTAATGCCAGATTAGCTTGGCGCCCGTCGGTGCCAAGCTAATCGGCGCCAAGCTAATCTGGCACTACCCTTGAATTATCATGGTCGATCCATCTCTTGCAACAGGTGCATAGTCGTTAGACGACGCCTCCCAAATTTGGGAAATCCGTGCGTCCGGCTGAATGAGTTAAAATGTTTGGAAAAACACTAAAGTTTTGAATACTATTTAAAATTAAACTACCTTGAATAGATTTCGTTATGAACACATTAAGCGTATACATTGTATAAGCTTGTTGGAATAAAATACAAAGCAAATTTGTTTCTTTTTCTTTGAACCTATTCTGCAATTTCTCTGATTCGTTTGAGATCAGTTGGAAGTAACCGTGAAACAGAAGGAATCAATTTATTTCGCACAGTTCAGAGCAATTACGTAATGTTTTTAATTTTGTGAGTCCAGTGTTTTCTTAAACTATCATGTTCGAGCCATTTCCTGCACTTTATACACAGCGATATGCAACAGATTTTAAACTGATCGTCTCAGTTGGGCTTCTGGCGTGGCTGCTTCATTAATACTGGATATTCAAGCGATAAATAATCCAGTGCTTTGGATATTGAATTTTAAAGTCGTAGACATCTGGAAATTGTCAATGTCCTCTTTCTTTTTTTGTTTGTTGTTAAAGCCTGATTTGGCTTCACTGCTCATAAAGTCGCACAGATTTCTCGTTTTCAATTTAGGAACGCAAATTATTTCCGTATTATGTTGAGCTTATTTTATAGTTTGGCTGGCGACATGCACATCCGATTTTTCTTTATGCAGCACAGACACGTCCGGAGGAAGTCTTGTTGCTGTCGGGACGTTCATCTATTCGAGACGAACTGCATCCAGATACGCGGCTGAAGCCGCTTTTCTGGATGCAGTTCGTCTCGAATGAGCGAAGCAAAGTACGACCATCCACCTATTTGTGATACAAAAATATTAGTTGGAATTTGAACAACCGAGCTAGAGCAATCCCTTGTCCCCCCCCCCCCCCCCCCCAAAAAAAAAAAAAAAAAAAAAAAAAAAGTTGCAATTGTTTATCTGGTTTTGACTTAGCATGCTTTGACCGCACTTTAAACTTTAGCTTTAGCCGTAAACTCGGTGGCCTTTCATTAGAGCAGTTCAATCACTGACCTTAAGCACAGCGTGACTTAAAACCCTTGCACCCCTAAAAGTACCCAAGCCGATGGAGGAAATTAAGAGTCGAGCGCGTGCTGGTCTATATTTTTGGACCTTACGGTCCAATGCCGTGAAGTCCAAAATCACAGACCTGCACAAATTTAGTGCCTCTTTCGTTCTGCGCTAGCGTACCGTTTCCACCAAAATGTCACCGCTAAAAATTCGCCTGTCAGCGCGTGTTTTCAGAAGCAACAAGTCGCAAAACACGAATCTAGTTTGACATTTCACCCCGAATAGCACCCCCAGTTTTAGGAACAGCGGGAGCTGACATTAATCAGAAAAAGGTGTACAGATTCTCACGAGCCCCAACAACCTGCATGTGCTTATGAGACCCCATGTCTGATGCAGACGAAGAAGTAGCACAAAAGATCAGTTCAGATTTCCCACTAATCAAAGCCGAATAGTAACGTAATATGAGAAATTGGAGGAAGAGTTTGCCAGCAAGAGACGCAGATTCTCATTAGCCCCTTCATCCTGCCGGGGGCTCATGACAATCTGTGCCTCTTGCAGATAAAATCAAGTCCCTAAAAAATGTCAGTCCGCCTTTCGGCTTCTGCTTTTGACGCTTTCCGGAGCAATTACCCGACAGTCTCTCGCTGAGTGTCATTTCCTGTCACGCGCAGTGGTCGAATTCCTTGATAAGACATGCGCATTGGGGAGTCAAGGCTAATTTGACAGTTTGCCATATGCTGTGACCTTATGGAATCGTGGGACGATTTTTTGCTTGGGTTGTCAAGCTCAAGTCTTATGGAAAGAGTTTTTTTTTTAAAATTGTAGGCCTATTTAACCCATTTAGCCCCGACTCCGTACAGAAGGAGACTGACTGACCATGATAATTCAACGATAGTGCCAGATTAGCTTGGCGCCGATAGGCGCCAAACTAATCTGGCACTACCCTTGCATTATCATGGTCAATCCACCTCCTGCAACTGGCACATAGTCGTTCAGTAACCCTTCCAAAATTTGGGAAAAGCACCCGTGGAGCTAAAAAGTTAAACAATTTATGTTTCAGTTTATTTATTTATTTATTTATTTATTTATTTAAACCATACAGTCACTCATATTGTGAAGTGCAGCGCTAGGGTGAACTGCAAAATAGTATTCATTATGCATAATTATGTGGCCGGTGAGAATGGTTTTAAAAGTTCAGGAGTAAGAATTTGTAGCAAAATCTGTCATTATCATCATGCATAATTATGCAGTAAGGGTGGTTAAGACGTTGCCTTAGAGTCAGACTTTGTAGCAAATCTGTCATTAGTCCCGTATACGGTTTTCCCCAAAGCTTTGTCATTTTCACATGTGGATATCGCCTCAGTCTCTCTTCTACCTCATTTTTGTATAATCTATGTCCTGCAAGGTTTTCTGTGTGTTTTACCATCATCGCCACTTCACCGAGTTCACACCAGACAATGCCAGTAGCATTTTACATATGTTTGCTGCTGTATGACTTTGGACCTTACGCCTCTAGAGCCGTAGGTCCAAAATCATAGACCAGCACAATTAAGTCGTTATATGACAAAAGCTAGGAATTTCCGTTTTTGAGGAAAGCGCGACTTTCATTGTATAACAATAAAGATCTCGCTTTTTTTCAGAATCGGACATAATATAGCTCTTGTCACATAACGGCAGAATTTATGTCAAAAATAGGGTTTTTTTTTCTTCTTTTCTACATATCCCATACGCGCCTTCCTAAAACTTGTAACTTAATGTAATGTAATTTAACCCCCTCCCTGCCACTGGAAGAATTTTTTGGTCTCTGAAATCTTTGTTCATTCAGCGACCAAAAGCCACAACCGTCAAAGGAACATGGCTAGAAATTGGTTCCAGCAAGATACATAGATCCTCATGAGCCCCCGCAACTGCGGGGGCTCATGAGGCTCTATACCTCTTGCAGTTGCGTGGTGTTCAATTTTTCTCGGCAGTGACGGGGTCAATTCGTGTATGACACATAATATCCAGGGCAAACCTCAGGGCAGTGAAGTACAAATGTCCTTAACCGACATGTCACCTGTCTTGTTGGTCATCGTTTGAAAATGCAAACTCACGCATCGCCAGCGGGCGAGATAATGACCAAATAGGTGTGAATATATACAGTATATAAATAAACTCACGACGCCCAAGATCTATGCTATAATTATGGCTGGCACACACTGATGATTGATGTACATGCTTACGTCCGACAGCACAGCTTTCAGGACTGCCTGCACTGCTTGTGAAAAAAAAAAAAAAAAAAACCAGACATGAATGTATGTCGCCAGCGGTCAATACGTTAATAAACCTACACTGGGCCTAAATAAGCTAGACCATTTAGCACACACTCCAATCAGAGCTACAGCAGTGCAGACAGTAGGGAGTTTAAAAGGCAATACAGGTGAATGGACAAGGGTAGACGAAACACTGCCCCGAATAGAGAGAAAACTCACCCTGTGGGCTGACCAGGTGACCTGGAACAAAAAATGGCACACTGGACATGCTTGTCAACAGATACTTAATTCAGATACCAGAGTGAATGATAGGATATCGATAAAAGGTGAATGAACGAATTCGTACACTTTCACTATAACGTTTGGACTTTAAGCGGCTTTGACAGATTTCAATGATACCTGGTGGACGTGTGTGTGTGAACAAGTCTGTGCTGGTCTGTGATTTTGGACCTTACGACCCTCGGCCATAAGGTCCCGAATCACAAACCAGCACACAGACATAAATTAAGACGCCAAAGCCTAAAAGATCTGCCCTGGTTTGGCAAATGACAGTAAGTCCATTTTTGTGAAAAGCGAGATTTTCATTGTAATACATTGAAAATCTCGCTGTTCACAGAAATGGGCAAACTGGCTTTTGGCAAATCAGCTAGGCCCGTGGTCATTATGCGGTTAATCTTCTTTCGCCATCAGACAGCGAGAGGTCATTGTAGCATAATAATTTGGCTTGATGCGTGGGTCCACATTTCGCAAGTCAGTTAATCCGTATCACACGCGCAGATTATTTTGCACATGCTCGTTTATACGTCAGCCACGCTTTTGTGTTAGTCTCCGATTTTGGACCTTACGGCTTCCAGCTGTAAGGTCCAAAATCTCAGATTAGCGCACATATTGCTGCTTTTGAACTGGACGCTAAGTTCCTCGTTTAGGTGTGGTCCCTTCCCTGGTGTCTTGTTTCTGAAATATTTGTTGAATGAATGGCCGACCAACTCCCACAACCCTCCAAGTAAACATAGATTAAATTTGGTCTCAAGAAGAGACATATATCCTCATGAGTCCCCGTGGTCGCGGGGGCTCATGAGGATCTATGCATCTTTCAGCTGGATCGCGTTCATCTTTTTTTTCAGTAGTGAAAAGTTTTAAGATGACTAGGCATAATCAGTTCGGGATTTCACAAACGTGTTTTTTATTTTTTTAACGCGATATGCTTTAAAGAAGCATTTGCTTTTTACATTTTTCTTTTTTAAATGTTAAGTACGGCGTATTTTACATAACGTGATTTATATCTCTGATTTATATTTAAACGGTCTGCATTTGCTGCCATGTTTAGCAAACCAACGATCATCCGGCCATATGGGATGTTGCTTAGCTTTATAAACTTGACTGCAATGTCTAGTGTGGTACGGTGCGCTACATAAATGATTCCACTTCCAAAAATGAATATTGTCATCATTTTCCGACCAGCTGCGATTTTATCGACTTTAATTTATATTATTTGTTTTTATGATAACGGTGGCGCAGATGCTCTCTGGATATCCGCCTCTTCCGTATACCGATGGCTCTGTACTTTCCTACTTTTAATTTTTTTTATTTGATCATCTAAGCAAAACAAACACCATTTTTGTTTGACAACACAAGTAATGCTTCCATTTTGTTTGGCCTCTCTCGCGTTAAAACGCAAAATCCCAAGCCGCCAAAAGCACTTTTTTTTCTTCATACAGTACGTGGAGTGGCTGCCAGCGATTTTCTGTAAGGTGCGATCTTTAAGTGTCCGTCGAGAACATACCTATTGAGCAAAAGGTCCCCGGGCCGACGTCGGTTTAGTTGCCTGCGGGCCAACTAAAGCCGACGTACGGCCCGAAGACCTTTTGCGTCATAGATATGTAATCTCTGATAGTTTTATCTGTTCAAGTGTCGACAAATCCTAACCTCTGGCTGTTAAATATAAAATTCTACTTTGTGGTCGTCACAAGCATTTTTTGCCGGATCCATCCTGTCTAATACGACATCGACAAGAAATTCTACAATTTGAGCTGGACGTACGGCTGAAAATCACAGACCAGAACTCATCAGAAATACGGACAGAATGTTGGTGCAATGATTGTGAGTGGACGGTGCCCATTTAGTTTAAAGGTCGAGTATACTGGTTAAATTAAGCGACCTTAATCCACCTTGCTTTGGAAATTACAATACGATGTTAATAAAATATTAATCAGGTAACTTTGCCTTCGGATAGTTTACCAAAAAATTTGAGGTCAGGTCTGACCATCAGACAAACCGCCAGACGACTTTATTTTTAAAGTCAAAATTGTGTCGATATTTTCTTGATGCTGTTTATTAGGTTATGTTGCAAGTCAGCCATTTAACTCATTCAGCCAGACGCACGTATTTCCCAAATTTGGAGGCGTCATCTAACGACTATGCACCTGATGCAGGAGATGGGTCGACCATGATAATTCAAAGATAGTGCCAAATTAGCTTAGCGCCAACAGGCGCCAAGCTAATCTGGCACTACCTTTGAATTATCATGGTCGACCCATTTCCTGCTGTAGTGCATCAGGGCTGACTGAGTTAAAGGTGTTCTGTATTGTGGTAGATTTTTGTGAATCCGCCATGCACAATATACTGTATCAAGTTACCATACTTTGTTGCTTTAATTTACCCTACTTTACTGCACTTCGTAACAGAAGTGCTTTACTTACCCTCGTACATTCACCGCCTGATATCTTTCTCCATGGAAGAAACATATATGTAAATGATGCAGGCAAGAGGCATAGTCATCCTGAAGATCTATGTCTTTTGCAAATGGAAGAGAATTGCCACTAATGTGTTGTAGTGTTATCACCTATAAGCATTGTCAGAGTACATGATGCCAGCAAGAGGCATAGATCCTCATGAGCCCCCGTGGATGCGTGGGCTCATGAAAATCTATGTCTCTTGCTAGTGGAAGGGAGTCGCCACTAAAGTGTTGTAAAGCCTGTAAGCATTGTCAATGTACATGATGTCCAACTACATTGTGGATACGACTGTGTAATTTACATGTACCTAAAAAAAAAGTTACATCGCATTGTAATATCGGACGTGTGGTATTATTGCCCGGGTTATATCTGGGAGTGTGTATTTTTGTAAATAAGCATTATTGTATTGTTCATCTGACTCAGTGTGTGTTGCTGTCTGCATTAGATTACTATGTACACTGTCTGACAGTTGATGTGACAAAGTTGTTAATATTTAAGTATCTAGACCACGGAATTAATGTACAGTAACAATGTTAGAGTTTGGTAATGTGTATGGTTGTATGATTGCACGTGATGTATGCTTGTAAATGGCTGATTGTGAATATTTGTGGTTTGCATGTGTCTGCGTATGTGTGTTTATGCATGAATTGCGTGTGTGTCTGAATACTTTCATGCATCTATGTGAGTGAGAGAGAGATACACATGCATATATATTAAATTTACGAACGTTGTTCAAGAGCATGGTGTATCAAACTGTAATTACATTTTAACAAACCAATTAACTCCCTTGTGCATGCAGCCACCAGTACTGTTTACAGTACGAGTAGCTGTGTGCAAATGAGTTGTAATATCCGAGTTCGTGTGCTTGTGTGTCTTTGTCGTTTTCTCGTGAAGTTGGTTTCCTTTCTGTTGTACTATAGATCGTTGAAAAACTAAAAAAACCAACGTGTCAGACCATTAATTTAATTTGATGGGTAAAATTGAGTGTTGTTTATTTGGAATGTACGCATAAGTGTACACGTTGTGATTTAATTTGTTTTCCTTTGAAATTTGTCGTTTACAATGAGGAGTAGGTGTATGAATCTGCGTGTGTTTGTGTCCATATTCAGTTTCGTCACAGTTAATCACAGTGTTTTACCCTCTAAGAGGAAATTCATTAAAAAAAACCCCGCTTTTTAATGTTTATTTAAAAACAGTTTTGATTTGTTGTAATTTTTTTTGGGTGCGTAATGTTTAAAAAATTTAATTTTATTTGAGAAATGTGAAAAACAAAGCTTTGGGCGATTAACTCTTTCACTGCCACTGATCGTACCTTGTACGTTTGAAATCTTCGTGAATTCGGCGTGAAAGAGCTCGCAGCAATGTGGTTCCAGCAAGAGGCATAGATCCTCATGAGCCCCCGCAATCGCGGGGGCTCATGAGGATCTATACCTCTTGCAGTAGTGTATTGTTGTCCATTTTCTTTCCTCGGCAATGAAGGGGTTAAGCTCCTCTGGTAATTTGTGGCACTGTAATAGGAAAAGAGCACGTGTCGTGTAGCACACCACTGTTGCTGTTAGCTTAGTTACGAGAAAAGTGAAAGCTGTATTGTGTGTGTGCGCCCACGTGGATGTGATTATACCTGTTCTATCTGTGATGACGATGTTTTGCCCACCACCTTAACCGCCTTGAGCGCCCAGCCACCGGTGCTGTTTCCAACAGCACCTGGTGGCTGCGTGCGCAACCGGGTTAACACTTATTACTGTGTAGGGAACGCACCTGTTTGAATGTTACGTAACACAAGTTGGCGTGAAGACGAAACACATTTCAGTTATCGATTTGCTGACACTTGCGCTCATCACCCTGGTCGTCTCCCTCGATTCGCTACCAGCGGTACTATGCGCGAATCGAAGCAGACAACCAGTGTGTTTAACTTACGTCCATCACTTTCACTTCCAGCACCAAGGCGGAAAACGAGGCGACCAATAATAACTGAATATAGCACATGATTATGTTGGAGCTTGGACCATTAACCAGCCTTTTCACCGCTACTGACGTTATCGCTCTGCAGAAAAGACGCGTAGTTACGTAGCTAGACAGTGACGTAGTTACGCGTCTTTTCCGCCGAACGATATCGTCAGTAGCAGCCGAGGGGTTATTAACGCAAGTGTAGTGCCTGAAGAGCTTAGTGCATAACGCTACAAGCTAATCTGGCACTCCTCTTGAGATATATATGGTTAAGGTCGAATGTTCAAATCTTAAAATTATAACTGTCAAGCGCGACAAACACACCAACGGGAAAGAAACGTTTAAAAGAAAAGATAAATCAACACTGATTGGTTTGTTTGTCTTTGTGTTTTCTTACAATCTTTCCTTTTCATTTTGTTCGCTCTTTTCAAGATCGATCCATCTTTTGTGCCTATTACATACGACACACTAAACGACGCTAAATAAAAATGCGTTTCCAAGTGGCGCTGGGAAGTGAAAGGATAGGCATATAGAAAGATATTGGTACCTTATCTCAGCTTGTAGAGTAATGTGTTAGTTTGAACAAATGGCTGTAGGCAATGTTAGTATGTCCAAAATTACAAACCGGTACACAGCTGATAAAATGACAACACGATGCGTTTTGTATGTTTGATAAACATATTGGCAACATCGAAAGACATTGTTCCAGAGCGCGAAAGTCCATCGGTCGACGTCCGCCGCAGTTGGCGCGCACACAGCCGTGCGCGGGCCAACAGCAGCCGTCGTCGGCCCGAGGCGCCAAGCGCACTCGGTATATTCCTCCGGAAGCATGCGCATTTCTTTTTTGCGCATTCGTTTCATGGTTTCATCTCATCATGTGTGACAGCAACATGTTGGATGAAAGGTTCTGTAATATCCACTCACAATTCAATGACGAAATCAAACTGTGAACTTTAAGCCGACGGTCTTGACGTAATCAAACATTGTGTACTTTCGTCACCTCCGGATGAAACTACTGCTTATGAACACCCTCTGTCATTGCGGTTCACGTGCTTTGTTGAGATGTGGCAATTAAAGATATTTTATGCATACATTTTGCGTTTTTTATGGTGCGGTTTTGTTTGAATGCTTAGTTCTTGTCAGTTGCATTTGTGTGCGTGGCAATGTGTTATTGACTAAAAACTCGAGATCATCGTCCCTTGACCCCTTCCCCTTTCTCTCCCCCTACCCCCCCCCCCCCCCCATCAGTAAATAGGAATATCTCGCCTCTGGGCGCGTTCTAAGGTTAAATGTTCCAGGCACACAAATATTCAGAAATCCCCCCCCCCCTTCCCCCGATTCTCATAAAAATAACCGAGCATTACACCTTCAGCCTCAACATGCCGTGTTGCGAAATTTGATTAGAAGGAGGAGAATCTGTTGGAACTCACAAAGTGGATTTCTTCCAAAGTGCTTTATTTCACCTAAGACCCCAACAAACAAACGTTGAAAGAGTGACAGACATTTTTTTTTTTCAAAATGAGTAAATTTTGTTATGAGTGTCGATGTTCGTGTGTGTAAGGAGATAAACAGTTTTGGCAATTTTGTATACGCCGACATGTGTTTTTTGATTGGATTCCCTATAGGTAATATGTAGTGACGTAGTGATACGACACGTTTCCCCAAATACGTCTGGTCTTAAGCCGCTATCTAAAAAGTATAGGATTTGCATTCATTTCTTGTTATTATTAAACAAGCAAAAGTAAATAGGGAAGATACATACAGAAAACACATACTAACACCCCTCCCCCCCCCCCAAAAAAAAAAAAAAAAAAAAAAAAAAAATCAAAAGAATAAAATTAAAATAATAGCACATTAAAAACATTTTCCCCTAAGAACAAAAACAACAACAACCCAAAAAACAAAACAAAACAAAAAACCTCCCCCCAATAAAACCCAACAAGAACAACAACAAACAAACAAACAAACAAACAAAAAAACCCGAAATTTTCAAAACAGACTAGGTATATACTAATGTTCAAAACTTAAGGGCCACCCCACTTTTTGTATCATTGTTTATCGTCGCAAGTACGCTAATAAAATACAATGTTCTTTCGATCCAAATGGGTTAAAAATTGACCTTATACAGTCCACTGTACAGGGAACAATAGACAACAATTCATCAAGTTCCACAAACGTGTCAAATGCACGTGAAACATCGTCAGTTTTTATGAAAAGCTATGCGATATTGGCAAGCGTAGCAAAGGCAAGGCAGGTGGAAAAACTCGGTAAAGTTGTGATGCACGTGCTAAAGGGGTCAGTCGTGAACACTGAGCATCTATGTTTCGCTACAAATACCTGTACAGTAGGGACATAATTGTTACTTTCCTAACCATGCCACCACGACGAAGCCTAACGCCAGTAGCTCAAGGCCGGGCGCTAGCATGGCTGAAGGATGGAATTTCCGGACGAGAAGTTGGGAGACGTCTTGGGTGTCCTATTTAGTGATCCAGAGGCTGCTGGCACGATTCCAAGAAACTGGAAGGGCAGAACGACGACCCTGCTCAGGACGCCCGCGCTGCACCAGCAGAAGGGAGGACAGATACCTTTGTGTGGCGGCTCTACGCGACCGAACTGTCACGTCAACCAGTCTGCGACGTCAACTGATGCAAGCTGCAAACGTTAACGTCAGCAGAAGCACAGTCTGCCGACGTCTGCGCAAAATTGGCCTGGCTTCATGCAAAGCAGCAGTGAGAATATCCCTCACTCCAGCTCATCGCAGAGCCCGGGTTGCCTGGTGTCGTCAATATGTGAAGTGGAACAGACTCCAGTGGACTCGGGTTCTGTTTACTGATGAGTCACAGTTTACTGTGTCCTTCAACGACGGCAGGGTGAGGGTCTGGAGACGCCAGGGCGAGCGATTCACGGATGGATGCGTCCAAGAGGTGGATGGCTACGGAGCAGGCTCAGTCATGGTCTAGGCAGGCTTCAGCAAGGAAGGCAGGACCCCCCCCCCCCCCTCCACGTCATCTGAGACACCCTGACTGGACTGCGCTATCGGGACGAGACTGTGCAGTCCCTCATCCAGCCACCTCTCCAAGTCATAGGCGACAATGCTGTTCTGCAGGACGGCAACGCTCGACCGCATCGCGCCCGTGTGGTGGATGAGTACCTTGAGCAACGGGGCATCGTGAGGATGGAGTGGCCAGCTCGTTCACCTGATCTGGCTCCCATCGAGCACCTCTGGGACATGCTGGGGCAACGTGTAGTCAGCAACAACCCCCCCCCCCCCCCACCCACCTCGAGTCGTCCCCCAGCTGAATCAGTTCCTGCATCAAGAGTGGGCAGCGATTCCACATGTTCTCCGAACCCTGGTGAACTCCATGCGTCAACGCTGCATAGAATGCTTGGCTGCAAACGGTGGGTACACTCGCTACTGACTGGACCAGTCTTGTGTGACTTTTCAAAGGAGGGGTGGGTGAACATTCCAACGTACTACTGTTGTTTTCAATTGCTTGATTTACTCAAAACGTAAATGAAATTGTTGCTGAATAAATTTGCAAAGTACTGACTCCAAGTTTTGTTACATTATTTGTGTGGTATTGTCGGTGCGTCTGCGATAAAAAGTGGCCTTAAGTTTTGACCATTAGTATATTATTGTTAGTAATTAACGTATTATGTAATCCATCTTGGTCCTAACTTCCAAGGCCTTGCAGAACTTGTACAAATGATTCATATCTTTATCAAAACTCCCCCTAAAACGGGGGAGACGGGCGCCTCAGATTCCAATAATAAATTAATCTACCTTTTTTTTCTTGACTGGGTGGAGATTTGAACCCACACGTGCACGCCCCGAAACTGTCTAGCCCATCAGATTTGGACAGCGTATCCGGCAAATCGACCGATCACGCCACCGAGGCACCCGCACAAAACTCAACTTTATAGGCGGGGTCTTTCTTGGCAGAAGGCCACATACAACACGGAAGATCCGTTTAGCACGTTCTGCATTAGTTGGCGTCAGTTTCCAGTATTTTCCACGCTGCATTACAGCAGCATTAGAGCGTGGAGACAAACACCATCTGATTTGCACTCGACAACTGATGCAATCTATACATATAAGGAAAGTCGCAATTCAAAAGAATGTTAACCCGCTGACTCTCGGTGGCGTTTATAGTCGGCATTGATTCCTACAAGAACCATCGCGGCAAAAAGCGCTCTCGACAGCCAAATGGTTACATCAGTGAACAATATACAGGCTAAAAACACACGCGTCATCTCATCCTGGTTTCCAACCGCCCAGCACAAATGCCCTCCCTCGAACACACGCCACCCCTCCACCCAACCCCCTCCCTGATCATCGTTCATTTTTCATGCCGATATCCCACAATAAATTGAGTCGCGTGCAAAAAACGAAAACCTCTTCGCAAAGACTTCATGCACGCGCACGCATACGCACGCATACACACACACACACACACACACACACACACACACACACACACACACACACACCACACACACACACACACACACACACACACACACACACACACACACACACACACACTGGACACAGCAGATCATACCAGCTAACAAACCAAAGTTACAGGAATACCTCATAAAGCTAAAATAGTAGTCTGCACCACCAGCCTTACTTACTTACTTACGCCTGTCACCCCTACCCGGGTATAGGCCGTCGACGAGAGACCTCCAGCAACTCCTGTCCTGTGCTTCTCCTTCGATTCTACTCCAGGTGGTTTCTAGTCTCTTGATGTCTGCTTGGAGGTCTCGACGCCAGGAGTTTCTCGGCCTACCTCTTTTCCTCTTTCCCTGGGGGTTCCATGACAATGCCTGCCTAGTGATACTGGAAGCTGGCTTTCTCAGACTGTGACCGATCCATCCCCATCTTCTTCGCCCAATTTCATTCTCTGCTGTTATTTATCTGCTCTGTTCTCTCCCAGAGTCTGATGTTGCTGATCTTCTCTGGCCAGTGGATTTTCAAAATTCTTCTAAGGCAACTGTTCATGAAGGTCTGTACTCTGTTGACTGTGGTTTTTGTCAATCTCCAAGTCTCTGCTCCATATAAGAGAACTGCTTTTACATTGGAGTTGAAAATCCGGACTTTGGTGTGTTGTGACAGCTCTCTGGAGCTCCACACTTTTTTCAACTGGAGAAAGGCTGCTCTGGCTTTACCGATTCGTGCTCTGATATCTGCATCAGTGCCGCCTTTTTTGTCTATGATGCTCCCGAGATAGATGACCAGCCTTGGTCCTAACTTATATATCATATTTATATATCATGTTTCCATATCACCCGGAAGTAGGATCTTTGTTTCGAAACGTTGTGTTCCTTGTATCTAATTTAAAGGGTTTTCAAACTCTATTTTCTGATTTCCTTGGTCCTAACTTATTTTAATTGTCATTTAGACCTGACAGCAATGGCTTATCCGCTGACCTTGGGAAATTTTGAACATGACCTGTTTAAACTTGCTAAAATATATCCTGATCGAGCCCCGAATAGCAACACTGACATATTTATTCCTGTAAACTTCACGCTCCCCATGTTGAATGTTAGACATCTTGGTCTTGCAAGGCGTCTGATCCGTGCATGGCTTGTCACAGTTTCAGGGTATATACTTAGAGTCTTAATTAGGCCATCTCCGTGATCTCCCAAGGGTAGTGACTAAACAGTTGGGTTTAAAGCTAGCCAAGTTTTAAAATAAATTAGGACCAACCGTGGTGATCACATTTTGTTCTTAGTGTTACAACTAGGAGGAGTAATTGCTATTAATAATCGTGATAATAATTACGCCCAGTAGTAACTATAGTCACGAGGTATCGCTAAGTGAGCTGCGATTGGTTGCAAATACTACTAGGCGTAATTATTTACGCCTAATTATAAATCCTATTACGCCTCGTAGCAATTCCTTTATCTGCCTGCTTCCCCCGGCCATACACCAAGCACGACACGCCCGAGATGAGAGTGACAAGCAACAAATTATCCACAAACAACCACTCTACCCTGCAAAGACCGGCAGTAAACCAATAAGCAACGGTCGTCGGGCCCACGACGGGCGCAGTGGGCCCGCGCACGGCTGTGCGCGGGCCCACTGCGGCCGTCGTCGGCCCTAAGACGTTTTGCTACTGGGGAAGTCATTTTTTGTGAATAGCGAAATTTTCATTATATTACAGAGAAAATCTCGCTTTTCACAAAACTGTACTGAGTCATTTACCTTCAGAGGGCAGCACCATGGTGTCACTAGGTGCGAAAAACATCCTCCCATTGAAATCCCTCGTGTCTGCATCAGGCATGGCTTCTAACTAGCCCCTGCAAGTGCTTTGCCTGAAAGGTTTCAAAGTACTAGAGAGAATCACACTACAATGCAGGCATATAAAGGCACAATACCCTAGAACTTGTTTTGGTCAATACGCATATTTTTGCTGACAAAAAAAATTGACTTTAAACAGTCTGGCGCAAGAAAAGTCTTGATGTGCAAAATGTGTCAACTGTCATTAACCTCTTAACTGCCAAAGAAACGTGAACCGTAACCAAATGCAAGAGGTATAGATCATCATGCGCCCCCGCAGTTGCGGGGGCTCATGAGAATCTATGCCTCTTGCTGAAACCACTGTGTATCCATGTTTCTTTGACGGCTGCGGATCGTAGGTGCTGAAATTAAAAATGATTTCAAAAACACAGTCTGCGTCGGCTGGCCGCAGCAACCTATATGATGGTCTTTAATCACAGGTGGTCTCTCATAGGCGTGGTCCCTCAAAACAAGTTCTGCTGTAACAATCTTCGCGGTTCGTTGGCACGGATTTGCACTCTATCCATACATCTGTGTTCCCGGACCCTCAAGGAAGAAAGGGTCATTAGTGTTTGCGTGTGTTAGCGACTAGGTGATATTTCACGCGGCAAGGTGCCCGCGTGTACGTACAACACTCACACGTTTTCGTTTCATCTTCTCCCAAGGTTTACAAGCTACAACACTTTTCTAACTAGACACCTTTTTTTACGAGTGGCTGATGTGTACGACAAAAAACGGCGAGAAACATTAGACGTGATTGTGATTCAAGTTTTTTTTTTTTTTTTTTTTTTTTAACTCATTCTACCCCAACACCGAAATCGTTAAATTTTGCCGTTGTCCTCTGCCGAAGACTGCATTGCAGTGCAGGACATAGATCGACCATGATAGTTCAAGGGTGATGCCAGAATGGCTTGGCGCCTATAGGCGCCAAGCTATTCTGGCATCACCCTTGAACTATCATGGTCGATCCTTATCTTGCTGTGGTGTGTCTGGGGTAGAATGAGTTAAAGCAGGTTGCTGTCACGGGTTTCTATTCGTAACTAATAAGCTAGCAAACAAAACGTGTTCATAGTCCAAATTCTTTACTCGATATTATACTAAATATTGTGCACACTGCAGCAGTATTTTGTGGAGTGGTTGACAAATGAGAAATCGTCTGTCCTTTAATCCCTTCCCTGCCAGTGGACACAGATTGTGTCAAAGATCTCCAGCCATTACAAGAACATGAACATACAGTGTTTTCAGCAAGAGGCGTGGATCACCATATGGATCTATACCTCTCAGTTTAGGTTTGGTGGTGCTCAGTTGTTCACGGCAGTGAGTGGTTAGAGACCATCACTTGTTTAGGTAACTGCAACCACATAAATGATGACCTTTAATGACAGGTGACACTTTTTGCCCTTCAAGGCTTCGTTTTAGAGAGCACCTGCCTTTTACGACTGCTCCAACTGTTCTTGCTCTAAGACTGTTTATGTCTAAGGATGCTGATAATGCACGTGATTTTCTTATTTTATACTTGATTTATAATGTCAAAAACTTAGTTCAAGAGCCACTGAAACGAAAGAGAAGCGCACACGACAGTGTCTCCACACCGTCAGCGTTGCGACGGCAGGCAGACCAATCGACTGTATTCAAGTGATGCAAATACTGCGCCGCGCAAGCTATTCTGGCATCAGTATATGGTGTTTTATGTGTTTGCAGTCGGCATCGACCTGTTTCTTTAAGTGGCGGACCCATTGCAGCACCAACAGATTTAAAAAGCCATCCCTAAAACTATTTAGAACATAGAATATCCACGTGATGTTTATCTTTTTAAATAATCCGTTTATTATAGGAAACGTACACATCGGGCATTCGTACTTTTTGCATCAGTTTTTGCGCCGATGTCGACGTGAGGGAAAGGTCAGCGGTTTACAAGTCTTGCGACCAATGCAGTACATCGTCCCCTCCACTTGCAGTGCCAGCTGCGAGAAATTGACGGACCGTGACAGCTCAAGGGTAGTGCTTGATTAGCGTGCGCCTGGACCGGCGCCAAGCTAATCAAGTACTACCCTTGAGCTGTCACGGTCGATGCACCTCCCGCAGCTTGTTCGTACCCTTCCGTTTGTTCGTGCGCCACACAAACACACTGCTGTGGCCGCGAAAGTGAAAGGTTGACACTGCACAGGGCACGTAGGTGATGTGAACCCGTGTTTGTACACGGTCACCGCGTGCGCATGTCAACTGTCTGGACCCCCTGAACCGCAAATTTTAATCCTTCGGGTGTCGATGATTCATACTGGAATCACCGCGACTAAAACCGCTACCGACACCCAAAGAGTTAATGAACGCCTTTTGTTCTCGCCTCTATGTCTTTGTTGCGCTATTTTTGCCTTTTTGCAGTTCTTCGTTAGATATAAAGTGTTTTAGACCGGTTGGAGAGCAGTCAAGCGTCCCACACACAAAAGGACCACTGCCGGACAGCCTCTAAAAACGAAACAGTGGTTTTAAAGTTGGCTTCTCCGGGGCAAGACGACCAGAGTCCGAAATAGCTCAGGCGGTTAAGCGTCGGAGCAGGAGAGCGAAGGGAATAGCCGGGTCGTAGGTTCGAGTCTCCGTCCCGGACCCGGTAGCTGGACTCGCAATCCAGGGAAAAAAGACGGGCTTGTTCCATAGCATGTCCGTTGAAAGGTCCAGGTAAATCAAAGTGGCACAGTTGCAGTGCGCCTGAATTGATCAGTGTTCAGGTCGTACTCCATAAGTAATAGATTTCTCTGTCCACCATAACCCGCCCGTCAGGGCCGTCCATTATCACTTCGGTGCCGTGGACGTTAAACCCCGAACGAAACAAACAAACAAGCAAGACGACCGCTACTCAGTTGCAAGAGATATAAATCCTCATGAGCCCCCGCCGTCGCGGGGGCTCAAGAGGATTTATGTTTCTTGTTAATCCTTTATTGTTTTCCTCTCTTTGTGAAACCAGATGCTGTTCAAGCAGTTTTGTAAAAAAAAAAATTGTGTCATTAATTTATTTTATCTAACTAACTTTATGCCGATTCGCGACGCGTCGACGGCAAACAGAGCAAATTTATTTCTGCGCATAAACCAAATACGGGTAAGCGTGTCTGCTGCATGCAGATATATCATAACAGTCGAACTATGCAGACATTGTGCGTTGCATGCCGACTGTGCAGCAGATGTTGATGCATATGCCATTGATACCAAATGTCACATAGCCGAGGTGCCCCCGAGGGAGACGCGGAATCGAGAGTGTAGCCCCAGAATATAGTGACAACCCATACAAACCTCTGTTTCGGAGATTCCGATATAGCTCGGGCGGTTTAGCGTTAGAGCGAAAGCGAAGCGAAGGGAACAGCTGGGTCGTGGGTTCGAGTCCAGGCCCCGGCCC
Organism: Semisulcospira habei; assembly: GCA_036245525.1. Classification (NCBI taxonomy): domain Eukaryota; kingdom Metazoa; phylum Mollusca; class Gastropoda; family Semisulcospiridae; genus Semisulcospira; species Semisulcospira habei. The sequence continues at coordinate 55,746,172 of BTPG01000008.1, read as the reverse complement.
CAATAGCTGGACTCGCAATCCGGGAAAAAAAATCAGCGAAAAAAGACGGGCTTGTTCAATAGCATGTCTGTTGAAGGGTTCTGGTAAATATAGAAAACAGTAAATATAGAGTAGCAGTGCGCCTCAATTGATCAGTGTTCAGGTCGTACTCCATAGGCAATAGAGGTTCCTGTACCCTATAACTAGCCTGTTAGGGCCGTCCGTTATCACCTCGGTGCCGTGCACTTTAAACCCCGACTGGACTAACCTCGGCCTCGGCACGTGACACAACTTTTTAGGGGCCAGTACGTTATGAGGTAATACAGATCTAAGTCTGTGCCCATCGTAGGTTGATGCCGATTGACTTACTCAAACGAAGGCGTAACACTCAAAGGAAGCATACAGACAGCTCGAATAAACCCACTTTCCAAGGACATGAGACGATAGAAAGAAACACGGTTAGAAAAGACAGTTACTCCACAGTTACAACAAAGAAGACATACAACCGCTTGGCTAAGAGTGTTTCTTTCGTCGTCCAATTTTTCTCAGCATTTTGCACACTTGACTAAAAGTCACCTTTTTGGTCCGGATTTCAAGAGATGATAGAAAAGATAGGATGTGGGGGTGGGTGGTTAGGGCTCGGGGGCGGCGGTTAGGGATAAGGAAGACAAGCAGAGCACAAGTCAAGGATAGAATAACAGGCATCGAGTCTGTGGGGACAAGGGAACTATGTTATGGCACCTTTGGTCGGGAGCCCTCCCATAGCGCAGGAACACAGCCCTGAAAATGCACTCAATATGTTGGTATGTGATTTTTGGATATATTACGGCCTAGAGACATATTTCGCACATGACAATACACTATTGGTAAACGTGTGCTGGTCCGTGAGACTGGACCTTACAGCCTAGAGCCGTAAGGTCCAAAATCGCAGACCAACACGCAATATGGGTGTGAGCATACACGAAGGAACCACTGATAGGCCGGAAACTGACGAAAAAGTGGTTTTAAAGTTCCTTCTCCGGGTCGTGACGAGCGCGGCTACCTAGCTGCAAGAGACATAAATCCTCATGAGCCCCGCGACAGTTTTTTTATGCCTGATTTCGTCCTGTTTACATCTGTGTTGTTCACGCAAACGATCGTTCAGTGTGCCGTCGTTTCAATTCCTGATTTCTGGCAGCGAAGAGGTTAATTGTCTTCTCTGGGCCGAGCTTTGATTGCTAAAATTTCCCAAATACAAAGGGTCCTCAATGGTGTCTTGCCTTAGCTGAGACTTGTCTACCCTTCCTTTCACTATCCATGTGTGTAGGCTCCAGCAACAGAGTTGTGCTACTGGCCCTTGAGCCCAACGGGAAAACTCTCCTGCACAACAAAGGAGAAGAGAAGCAGAAAAGTCTATTTTAGGACATCAAACTTCCTAATTAAACAAAAGCTCGAAATCCAGACCCAAAAGGCGTGTGAAATGCGCACACACACACGCGCGCACACACACACACACACACACACACACACACACACACACACACACACACACACACACACACACACACACACACACACACACACACACACACACACACACACACACACACACACACACACGCGCGCGCGAGCGCGCGAACGAACGAACGAACGAACGAACGAACGAACGAACGAACGAACGAACGAAACTTTATTTTCCAAGGATAAAAGAATAGGTGCGCAGACCTGTTAGACTGTTAGAGAGAGAGTGAGAGAGAGAGAGAGAGAGAGAGAGAGAGAGAGAGAGAGAGAGAGAGAGAGAGAGAGAGAGAGAGAGAGAGAGAGAGAGAGAGAGAGAGAGAGAGAGAGAGAGAGAGAGAGAGACGCAGAGAAAAGACTTTCTAAGCGTGTCAGTTTAATTTTTCGTTGGGTTCTTCTCTACAAAAGATCCTTCTTATTTTTCAAGCAGCAATCTCAGTAGTAACCCTTTCGTGAGTGCTTGAAAAAGATCGTTTGAACAAAGCTTATTCTCAGTGGAGGGTTTTGAACTCCAAACCTCTTTGATCATAAAGCATGCGTGATCCATTAGTTGATTTTTCTTTATCAGCGTTTGTGCCAGTCTTTCCCGTATATGTTTTACTCTTCAAAACTTTTGTGTGTTTAAACTGTGCTTCCTCCGTCAACTTTTAAACCAACAGATTAGTACCTGTTCTTATTCGTCTTCAAAAGCTTACCTAGCTGCCTCTCCTAACTGCAGTTTGTTGGCAGACCCTCCAAACTAAACACAAACTCTCCACCCCTAAATGGCTTCTGTAAACATATCACTATTACAGTGGCGGGAGCTAAAGGTATTGACTTAGAAAAGCGAAGCGGCTGCCAAGAAGCCCTGGAAGACACTAGGTACCTATTATAGAATCGGCATCCTGCTGAACACTCTGGAAGTCGCAAAGAAGCATAGATTCTCATGAGCCACCGCGTTCTGCGGTGGCTCATGAGGATCTATGCTTCTTGCTGACCCTGTTTTCATCTGTTCATCTCAGTTTGAGGAGGGTATCCGGAGTTTATAATGGGAGGGGTCTAATTTAAAGAAGCCACTATGGTAGACAAACTTACATGGTTTAGGAAACACAGAGGTTAGACCCAAGCTGAAACCTGCATGATTTTCTCCGCCTGAGGAGTTTTGGATGTGAACGGGACTGAGTCTGACCAACAAAAGGCATATATTCTCGTCAGCCCGTGCGATTGCAGGGGCTGATGAGAATCTGTGCCTCGTGCCGGTGGATGGGTGGGTTTAGAGAATAAACAGTTACGGCAAGACAGGCAAGCAGTCTCAGGAGCGTATGCTGTGTTATAGCTGGTTGTGCGCATGACCAGCAGAGCCAGAAGTATCTGGCATGACCTACAAAAACGCAAACAACCAAACAACCAACCAGCCCAACTACCAACCAACCCAACAACTAACCCAAAAACTCCAACAACTAACCAACCAAAACAATCAGCCAAACTAACATACAAACGGACAAATGAATAAACAAACGGACGTTCTAACTAACCAGCCGACCGACCGACCATTCATCCATCCACTAACCAACCTATCCACAAACTAGCCGACCAGCCAGCCAGCCAGCCAACCAACCAACCAGTCAACCAAACTTCCAACCAAACAATCAGCCAACCAACCAACCATAAGGCATAAAAGTTCATTACAGCACTCATGTGTTTGCATTAAACAATTCAGCCCTGACGCTAATCTTGCTCTGCCCTTGAATTATCATGGTCGATCCATCTCCTGCAACTGGTGCATAGTCATTAGATGACGCCTCCAAAATTTGGGAATTACGGCCCTCGGGCTAAATTAGTTAAATGTGTACAAGGCTTGCCGTGTTTTCTTTCAAATAAAACGCGCTGGTTAACAAAAGCGTGATTGAAGAAATAAAAATAAAGAGAACTCTTCCATGGAAAAAGCCACGCAACTCATCATCATCATCATCATCAGTCCCTTGCCCGAACTGGGCGTTGGGGGGACTGAAAGGCAGCAGCAACAGACAGTGCTCTCCACTGAGTTCTATTTTGGGCGGTGGCAAGCAAGTCTGACATCTCGAGTTCGGTCCATTCTTTTATGTTTGCGACCCAACTCTTTCTCTGACGACCTCGCCGACGACTTCCTTCGAGAGTGCCTTGGAGGATAGTCTTGGACAAGGTGTTGTGTCGGGTCACGTGGCCAAACCAAGCAAGCTTGCGCCGTTTCACGGTTGCCAGAAGGGGTTCATGTGGGCCCACCAGGGAAGTGACGATGCTCCGTACATATTCGTTGGTCTTGTGCTCGCGGTACGAGATGCGGAGCAACTTCCTCAGGCACTTGTTCTCAAAGGCCTGGATTTTCTTTTCTGAGTCTGCAAGCAGTGTCCAAGTCTCACAGCCGTAGAGTAGAATAGACACTATGAGGGACTTGTAAAGCCTGTACTTGATGGTGAAGCTGATGGAGTTACTTCGCCATATCCTGTCCAGCCTGGCCATTGCGGATGTTGCTGTACCTATCCTGATACGGATCTCTGCTATGCAACTACCGTCTTTGGACAGGGTGGCTCCCAAGTACTTGAAGCTATTGACCTCTTCTAGCTTTTGGCCATTCATGTGAATGTTGCTGCTGCTGTCGCTTGTGGTGTTGATCATCACTTTGCTTTTATCCGTACTGATCTCCATGCCATAAGACCCTGCGCTACTTGAAAGTTTGTCTGTCAGGTTTTGGAGCTCACTATTGCTGCCTGCCATGAGGTCAATGTCGTCTGCGAATCGAAGATTGCACAGGGATCTGCCACCAATAGAGATTGAAGTATGGTGGTCGTGGAGGGTTTCCTGCATGATCTTCTCCAGGAATATGTTGAAAAGGACAGGAGAGAGCAGGCATCCTTGACGGACACCGATCGTCGTCCTGAAGAACTCGCCTGACTGATTGTTAAGTAGAACCGCGCTGCAGGCGTTCTTGTAAAGCGCTTCTATCATTTGGATTAGTCCCTCCTCTATGTTGAACGATCTCATGACTTGCCAGAGTCCGTCGTGCCAGACGCGATCAAATGCTTTCCTGAAATCAATGAAGTTGTGGTAGAGTTCGCGCTGATGCTGCAGATGTTTCTCGATCAGGACGCGGCAGTTGAAAATCTGCTCTACAGTGCTTCTTCCAACTCTGAAGCCAGCCTGTTCTTCTGCCAGCAGTTCCTCGGCGAAAGTTTTGAGGCAACTAGTGGACAATAAACATATTTATACTGATGTGACCGGGTCGACTCAATCAAGGACAGATCGGCCCCACTGTTTTCGCGTGGGACTTGCTCCCCTCCCAAAGCCTACACCTCTGCTAATACTTTGAGTGGTTCTCGACAGCCCGGCTGCTCATCACAGACGTAAAAATCTAATAGCTGTCTGCAAGAGGCATAGATTCTCATGAGCCCCTGCAGCCGCTGGGGCTCATGAGAATCCATGCCTCTTGCTGGAATGTCTGCGATGGGATTTCCGTTTCTCTGGGGCTGGGCTACTGAGGTTTGAGGAAGTCAGCGAAAAATCCGGTAAGCAAATTAGTTGTGCCCACAGACCAACTACGGCTGACGTCGGCCAGGGGACCTGTTGCGCACCTGGACAGCTAATGCGGTACTGTGTTTTGGGATCGGAGAGTAAACAAAATAAAAGTGATTTAGCTGAATAGTCCCTGGGGTGCTCTGCTTTAGTGGTGATTCCAGGCGGCAGACACACGCTGTGTTTGCAGACTGAGGTTTAAATTAAATGAGGCGGTCCATACAAGCGTGCAAACGTACACGCATGTTTTGTTTTTGTTCTTTGCTAGACAGCGACGACCAAATAAACAACCACTGAATCACTGAACGAGCGAATGAGTGAGTGAATAAATGAATGAATGAAAGAATGAATGAATGAATCTCCATATAACCTTAGGAGCAAAGTTAAACACCAAAGCTTAAAATATTCGCATCAGCATCAACACCACATGCACCACTCCTGCAAAGAAACAGAAAGTTCAGGACAAAAACGATCCAAGGAAAGCACAACAAGTAGTTCAGTCTCAATCAAAACGAACCATCATTTCGCTTCAATCAATCCAGTATACATATCCTGCCTCAGTGCTGCCTCATTAAAGCAGAGCTCTATTGGAAACAAATGTGTGCAGGTCTGTGATTTTAGATCTTAAGGCTCTAGAGCCGTAAGGTCCAAACTCACAGACCAGCACACAAGCACCATGACTGACAAGACATCACCAATGAGCAGTACAGTATTGACGGTAAGACGTTCTCGCAAGGCACGACAAGCAAGATCCCAGTAAGCAAAGGTCCAAACTTAAGGGCCACCCAACTTTTTGTATCAGTTGTTTATCGTCGCAAGTACGCTAATAAAATACAATGTTCTTTCGATCTAAATGGGTTAAACGTTGACCTTAGACAGTCCACTGTTCAAGGAACAATAGACAACAATTCATCAGTTTCCACGAACGTGTTAAAAGCACGTGAAACATCGTCAGTTTTTGTGAAAAGCTATGCGATATTGGCAAGCGTACCAAAGGCAGGCAGGTGGAAAAACTCGGTAAAGTCGTGATGCACGTGCTAAATGGGTCCGTCGTGAACACTAAGCGCTTCTGTTTCGCTACAAATACCGTTACAAATTGTCACTTTCCTAACCATGCCACCACGACGAAGCCTAACGCCAGTCGATCAAGGCTGGGTGCTAGCATGGCTGCAGGATGATATTTCCTGACGAGAAGTTGGGAGACGTCTTGGGGTGTCCTATTTAGTGATCCAGAGGCTGCTGGCACGATTCCAAGAAACTGGAAGGGCAGAACGACGACCCTGCTCAGGACGCCCGCGCTGCACCAGCAGAAGGGAGGACAGATATGCTCTGTGTGGCGGCTCTGCGCGACCGAACTGTCACGTCAACCACTCTGCCACGTCAACTGATGCAAGCTGCAAACGTTAATGTCAGCAGAAGCACAGTCTGCCGACGTCTGCGCGAAACTGGCCTCGCTGCATGCAGAGCAGCAGCGAAAATATCCCTCACTCCAGCTCATCGCAGAGCCCGCGTTGCCTGGTGTCGTCAACATGTGAAGTGGAACAGACTCCACAGGACTCAGTTTCTGTTTACTGATGAGTGACGGTTCACTGTGTCCTTCAACGACGGCAGGGTTGGAGCGATTCACGGATGGATGCGTCCAAAAGGTGGATGGCTACGGAGGAGGCTCAGTCATGGTCTGGGCAGGCTTCAGCAGGGAAGGCAGGACCCCCCTTCCACGTCATCCGAGGCACGCTGACGGTGCTGCGCTATCGGGACAAGATTGTGCGCCCCTCATCCAGCCAGCTCTCCAAGCCATAGGCGACAATGCTGTTCTGCAGGACGACAACGCTCGACCTCATCGCGCTCGTGTGGTGGATGAGTACCTTAAGATTCGGAGCATCATGGGGATGGATTGGCCAGCTCGCTCACCTGATCTGGCTCCCATCGAGCACTACTGGGACGTGCTGGGGCAGCGTGTAGTCCTCAACCACCCCCCACCTCAAGTCGTCCCCGAGCTGACTCAGTTCCTGCATCAAGAGTGGGAAGCGATCCCACAACATGTTCTCCGAACCCTGGTGAACTGCATGCGTCAACGCCGCTTTGAATTCTTGGCTGCAAACGGTGGGTACATTTGCTGCTGACTGGACCAGTCTTGTGCGACTTTTCAAATGAGGGGTGGGTGACCATTCTAACGTACTGCTGTTGTTACAATTGCTTGATTTACTCAAAACTTAAATGAAATTGTTACTGAATAAACTAGCAAAGTACTGACTCCAAGTATTGTTACATTAGTTGTGTGGTATTGTCGGTGCGTCTGCGATAAAAAGTGGCCCTTTAGTTTTGACCATTAGTTATAAATTGTTTGATGGCCGGTAATTTTGGACCTTGCGACTCGCACAACATGATAAGCGCGTATATATCTGTTACAGTAAATCTATGAAACCAGGAAATTCATGAAATCATTGAAAAATTAACGTACTTACTGTTTCACCTGGGGAATTTGCGAAAACCCTTTAATATCCCAGAAATTTAACTCATTCAGCCCGGCCGACGCACGTATTTCCCAAATTTCGGAGGCGTCATCTACCGACTATCCACCTGTTGCAGGAGATGGATCGACGGGTAGTGCCAGATTAGCTTGGCGCCGACAGGTTGTAGTGCGTCACGGCTGAGTGGGTTATTGAAATTGACCCAAGGTGACATAAAACTTTCTGAGTAAAGCAGTGATTTCATATGAGATTTTCAGTAATTTCTGAAAGTTCATGGTTTTAATAATGTACTGAAAAATATCGATTATTAAGATGAAAACCCGTTTCTGGTCAATAAATGACTTGTACGACTACGAAAGATCTGTGATATCGGAACTTACGGTTCGAAAATAAGGGCCTGTGGATCGAGGTTTTACTCAATGCGAATACCGCTGCAGCGGTATTCGCATTGAGTAAAACCTCGATCCACAGGCCCTAATGAGCCCGAAGTACATGGCAAGAAGACATTGATTATGGACCAGACACCCGGCATCTCTGGTACTTCAGTAGAAGGCGTGTAAGCCAGGGGACGAACAAAGGACCATCATAAACAACTCACTGATGGTAAGACGATTTTGTGTGCTGCTCTTAGGGTTTCCTGAAGACTTCTGCAAAGGGCTCATGAAGATCTATGTTTCTTGGCAGAAGTCAGAGATATGCGTAATTTCATAAACTGCATTTTTTTCTCCACAAAGTACAAATATACATGCATAAGCCAATTGCTACCGGAGGAATAGATCCTTTTGACCTCCTGCATCTGCAGGACTCACGAGGATCTATGCATCTGGCAGGGGGAATCAAGCTGATGAATAGGAAATATTAAGACGGCAGGTTGGGGTGGCTGTTTACATGGGATACTCCGCTGTGTACAGAAAAGATCGAGAGCTACATTCCATCTTGGCTTGACTTCGCGAACGAAGATTTTATAGGAGTTGCCCACGACGTCTGCAGGCTTGTTCGTGGCTGCGGAGGCCAATCCGGGACAGGCAGGTTCGACCGCGGTGGCTGCAGGGGGAGGTATGGCTAGGGTTCTGAGTTGCGGCATCTCTGTTTTTTTTCTCCTGAGCCGCTTGTCCTTAAGGCTAGCTCTGCGAGAGTCCTCAAAGGAGACAGCTGCCTAGTAAATGGTGGAGCGCCAGGTGTCACGGTCCACACAGCAAGCGAAGACCACTGGTGGTGGTCGATTTGGCAGGCACTAAGTGACTTCTTGAGACAGTCTTTGTATTTCTTCTTTGGTGCCCCTCTGTCACGGTGTCCAGTAGCAAGCTCGCCGAACAGGGTGATCTTTGGTAGGCGATGATCCTCCATCCTGGAGACATGCCCCGCCCAGCGGAGCTGTGTCCGCAGCAGCAAAGCCTCGATGCTCACAGTTTCAGCCTGTTCAAGGACCTCGACGTTGGTGACATAGTCACTCCAGTGAATGCCCAGGATGGTGCGCAGGCAGCGCTGGTGGAAGCGTTCGAGGAGTCGTAGTTGGCTGCGGTAGAGGGCCCAGGACTCGGAACCATACAGCAGGGTGGTGAGGACCACAGCTCTGTACACGCTGATCTTGGTGCCTGTTTTCAGCTGTTGATTGTGCCACACCCGCTTGAAAAGTCGCCCGAAAGCGCTGTTCGCTTTTGCCAGCCTGCTGTCAAGCTCCTTGTCCAGCTTGGCGTCCGACGTGATAATGCAGCCAAGGTAAGTAAACTGGTGCACTGACTTTAGTTCAGACTCGCCAATGGTGATGTGAGGAGGGCGCTACACTGTCTTGGGTGCCGGCTGATGGAGGACCTCTGTCTTTTTCAGACTGACCTCGAGTCCAAAGAGCTGGGCAGCGTCTGCGAAGCAGGACGTGATGCGCTGCAGGGCTCTCTCTGTGTGTGCAACGAGGGCAGAGTCATCAGCAAAAAGCAGCTCACGAATCAGTTGGTCTAGGGTTTTCGTGTGGGCCTGCAGTCGTCTGAGGTTGAACAGGCTGCCATCGAGACGGTACCTGATGTACACTGCATCGTCATCATCGAGGTCCACTGTGGCCTGCTTCAACATCATGCTAAAAAAGATGGTGAAGAGGGTCGGTGCCAGCACGCAGCCCTGCTTTACGCCGTTGAGAATAGGGAATGGTTCTGAGAGGTCATTGTTGAGTCTGACCTGGCCTTGCTGGTCCTCGTGTAGCTGGACAATCATGCTGAGGAACTTTGGGGGACAGCCAAGTCGCTCCAGGATCTGCCACATGCCTTGCATGTGGCAGTGGGCAGATGTTCACATCCCCTGACATCAAAGCCCCCGTGTCTCCAGAGCTACATTATACTGCATCGATTTACTGTCTTGTACTATGGATGATTTATCCCGTTTCCTTTCCTGCGTAGTTTACAAAAGAGTGCAGTGAGTCCATTTTTGTGTAAAGCGAGATTTTCATTGTAATACTATGAAACTTTTGCTTTTTTACAGAAAATTACTGTCTTCGTCATCCTGGGGCCGATTTTGCCAGTATCTGATTAGCACTGCCTGCAGATTGCGGAGGTGGCTCGACATCGACTGGCAGCTCAAAGTTGTGTTGAATAAATATCTTGTCGCGTCTTCGTTCTAGGCGCCGGACTAATCAGCACTACCCCCTGAACTATCTTGGTTAACCCATTTAAGCTCACGGCCGCACTCCTCAAATTTTGGCGGTGGAGGTCAATTTAATTGAAAGATAATAATATATATGGCCAAGGACGATGCGCAACTCGTCCTTTTTTCCTGTGTCCAAGGTTTTAGCCTAGTTCTGGTGCACTGGCTCGAACCTGCCCTCCTAGACTTGACCAAGCAACACGAATTCACTGTTATCGCCGAAGGGTATGTAGTAGTGCCTTATTAGCGACAAAACTAGGCAGGCACTGACCTTTGACCTATCTTGGCCCATCCATAACGGGGTTAAAGATAAATGGTTTCTGTGGCCTTTTGGCCTGATTCTTGTATTCTAGGGACAGTTGCATGAGTGAGCTTAGTCCTGCGCCAGCCACTAAGCAAGGTGCTCCGCTAGTTCATAGTCCTGCGCCAGCCACTAAGCAAGGTGCTCCGCTGTAGCGGAGCACCTTGCTCAGTGGCTGGCGCAGGACCAAGCTCACTCATGCAACTGGCTCCAGTTCTCCACTGACAATGACAGAGTTATAAAAAATGTCATGGATCTACTTGTGAAAAACACAGATGTAAGTGAACCCAGCAAGAGGCATAGATCCTCATGAACCCTTGCAACTGCGTAGGCTCATGAGGATCTATGTCTCTTGCGGATAATACGCCACAACACATCTCGAATATATACTATGAAGTCAAAAGCAAAGTATAGAAAAATGCAATATAGGGCCTACAACATTTGACCTTTATTGAAACAGCGTTGTTTGTCAAAGTTGAGCTGAAAATGCCGTCGTAAAATCAACTGATATATCTCCACTCGAAAGGGAATACACAAAAATGCAATAAGCGTAATGATACCCGATAGTGGCGTATAATGTAGTCCTATGGAATTCTAAGAACTGTGTTCGTGACGTTGATATACTGATTGGAAACGGTCAAAGCGCGGAAACTGACATGAAATAAAATTAGACGTACACCTTGATGAAACGGCAATGCGTTAAACGTTCATTTCTCTTCAAACCCGATAAAGGTCTGGTTTTATCTCACATCATAACTAAGGTACGTACAACTTAACTCATTGTGCCCGAGGTACGAAATACCCACATTTTGGAGTTATCCTCTGAGGACTGCATTACAATTCAGGAGACAGATCGGCCATGATAGTTCAAGGGTGGTGGCAGACTAGCTTGGCGCCTATAGGCGCCAAGCTATTCTGCCACCACCCTTGAATTATCATGGTCGAGCCGTATCTGCCTTGGTGTGTCGCGGGCAGAATGACTCGAGTTAAGGTAGTTAAGGTAGTTCCTCGTTTCTTCAACCACTATCTTCTGTTTTTCTTTCACATGAAACCCTAGAGTCCATATAAAACAGTTCATAGCAGAAGGTGTTGATATTGGCTGTGTCAGTCTTATAATGATTTTCTACTCTTCTTTGTAAACTAGAGTTTGTTAACATTAATTAGCACGAAAATGGTGCGTCCCTAGAATGTCTTAGGTATATTTGCATTTTAGACGGGTTAGTGACATATTCTCTTTTCTGTTGTTGTTTTTACGTGCAGCGCAGGGACATCCCGAGAAAAGCCTTGTTGCTTTCAGGACATTAACTCATTCGCGACCAGCCGCTTATGCCGCGCATCCGGATGCGGCTGTCCGCGAATGTTAACCCATTTGGCTCCGAAATGCTACAGCAGGAGATGGATCGACCATATTAATTCAAGGGCAGTGCCAGAATAGCTTGGCGCCTGATGACAAAGACTTGTAAGCAATATGTATTCGGTCCGAGGACGTCTGCCATAGGCCTGCGCGCAGCCGCGTGGGGCCTACGGCGACGGAACTCGGACCGAGGACTATGTACTCACCGGATGCTTGTTTGGAAAGGTCGAGCTGGTCTTCAGATGATGAATTACATTAAAAAAGTAGTACAGAAAAACGCACTTTATGACACTATCCTTGTATTATCATGATCGATCCATCTCCTGCAACTAGTCTATAGTCGATAGATGACGCCTCCAAAGATTAGGAAATGCAGCGCTGGGTTTAAAAAGGTTGAACAATGTATGTCTACCAGCAACTCGTATATGATACGTAACAACAACAACAAAATGTCGACAGCATGCTGTTTTCTTTGGTTCGCGTAATGTGATCAGTGTACCATTTTAACTTTGTGACCTACAACCACAAATATTACCTTAGCAAAATTTTCGTATCGCAAAGACACAGGCTCAATTTGCTAGAGCACTGAACTGTTTCTTCTCATAATGGAATACCTTTTGCGTCGCTGACATAATATGATATAAGCAGCCTCTAACGTTGAGAATTCTTATACTAAGGTATGCAGGTTTAAATCCCTTTTGTTCAGGTACAACTTCGCAGAAGGTGAAACTCGCGTCATATCGATTGTGACGGGCAGAAAAAAATGCTAACCCAATGCGCTAAAGGCCATCGGGCCAACATAGGCTTCCGTTGGAGCACGCACGGCCGTGCGCGGGCCGAAGTTGGCCCGATGGCCTTAGCGAATTGGGTAACCTTTCTCCGCGTGCCCCATTAATCAGACGTAAAGTGACAAAGACTTGTGAGCAATAGGCATTCGGTCCGACGACGTCGGACCGAGGACTAAGTACTCACTGGCTGCTTGTTTGCAAAGGTCGAGCTGGTCTGCAGATGATGAATTGCGTGAAGTAGGTAGTACAGAAAAACGCACTATATATCTAGTGATTGTACGTGGGCAGAACCAAAATACTCGTAAATGAAAAATTCACAGGCTTCTTATGAGTTCGTGTTGACACAAGAAATATAGAACAATGCGGCCCCCGCGGGTACAATGACTCAATTGTGTTACCACGCGTGCGAGGTCTAAAGCGCAGAAAGTGTAATTTACGCTTATATCTGTTCACACTCATCAGGTGCCTGTGAAGGAAAAAAATGTAGCGGAGGTATAAAGTTGAAGGCGTATCGTGTAGACTGATGCAAAGTTTCATTGCATTTTGGCGTTCGCACAAAAATGTAATGTACCTCATCAATCTACGCACAATACAGTCTGAGTATGCAACGGTTCTTCCCTATCGTCCAGGCTACCAGATCGATGTGGCTGGGGGGTAGCTTGGTTGTACATTGTTCAGCCCATTTAGCCCCGAAGCACTACAGCAGGAGCTGGATCGACCATGACAATTCATTGGTAGTGCCAGATTAGCTTGGCGCCTGATGGCGCCAAATCTAATCTGGCACTACCAATGAATTGTCATGGTCGATCCAGCTCCTGCAACTGGTACTTTGTCGTTAGGTGACACCTCCAAATGCGGCCTTGGGGTTACATGGGTTAACGTACATGACACACTTCGGAAGTAACAACAAGAAAAGTTGGGCCCCTTGGCTCAGTAGTATGTGTTACTTGCACAGTTCAGATCAGTTCAGGCCCCGCCACACATGTCGGTTGTGCCCCGATTTTGAAGCCGATTGCGATCCGATTGCGATCGGATAACGTCATATATCCGATCCGATCCCAATCGGCTGGGAATCGGGTGTCTAGAACCTGCTCTATTTTTCCGATCCGAATCGGCCCCGATTGTAAGCTTCAACCAATCAGAGCGCGTCTCGCAAAGCATGTCGTTTCAGTTTGAAAATGGCGGAAGCGGATCAGTACCTGACCTTCGTTG